>SEYY01021295.1:40000-42500 GCA_009176605.1 Armadillidium nasatum | reverse complement strand
GAGGAACTTTTCTCGGTATTATATACATTGAATTCCCAAGTGGGATCAAACTGGGGCCTTTCAGCACGTGAATCAATCACACTAACCGTTTGAGCTACAGTATATATATATATATATATATATATATATATATATATATATATATATATATATATATATATATATATATATATATATATATATATATATATATATATATAAAAGCGATTTTTTTCATTTAGGTATATGTATACATATATTTTATTATATTTCCTATATGTATATATATATATATATATATATATATATATATATATATATATATATATATATATATATACTATATATATATATATATATATATATATATATATATATATATATATATATATATATATATATATATATATATATATATATATATATATATATATATATATATATATATATATATATATATATATATATTTATAGTACAAAAGATATACGAATATAAAAATATATGTTCATATACCTAAAATGAAAAAAAAAAAAAAAAAAAAAAAACGTAAATAAATAAAAACATTCCACTCACATATTTCTTCGGCATTTCTTTCTGATTATTCCTTTTAAAAAGTTTAATTTGCCAAATTGACTTCCTTTTCGATCCAACCCTTTCCCATAACTATCAAACACGAAGGAACAAATTTTCAAACAAAAAATATTTTTATATTTTTCCAAACTTTTTTTTTTTTTTTTTTTTTTTTTTTTTTTTTTTTTTTTTTTTTTTTTTTTTTTTTAATACGAATTTTGGTGAACAAAAATTCGGAATGGAAAAAAAAAAAAATTTGGACGAAAGTTTTTGGTAGATAACCAATTTTTCTAAAATAAATTTCAAAAACACAAATTTGGTTAACACGAATAATGTAGTAGATGCAAATATGATAGACACAAATTGGGTAGTAAAAAATTAGTCCAAGTAGATTATTTTATACACAAATTTGGTGTGCACATATGTATGAGACCATTCATATTGTTTTTGCAGAAGGGGAGATTCCAGGTTTTGATGGCGGTCAAAAACAACTTTAAGATATATATATATATATATATATATATATATATATACATATATATATATATATATATATATATATATATATATATATATATATATATATATATATATATATATATATATATATATATATATATATATATATATATATATATATATATATATATATATATATATATATATATATATATATATATATATATATATATATATATATATATAGAGAGAGAGAGAGAGAGAGAGAGAGAGAGAGACAGACAGACAGACAGACAGACAGACAGACAGACAGACAGACAGACAGACAGAGGCTGGGCCAAAAGTAACCACATATAAGGTAAAAACAAATTGATTTAAGAAAAAACTTTCATTCATATATGCTTGACATGGTTGTCATGGTTTCCAAAACAGACCAAATTCCTGTCTCTGTTGATAAATATGCAATAGCACAGATAGTTATGCTTGTAATGGCATTATCAATTCGTTCTTCAAGATGATTTATGCCTCACAAGCAACGCTTCCAAAGCAAAAATCAAATTTGGTGAGACCTGGGGATCTGCAACCAATCTAAGAATTCTGACACTGCTTATTCAGACATGACGCACGTGAATACCGTAATGAAATAGGGCCCCATTTTGCTAGAAGGAAACTAGAAAGTTTCAGTCCTCGTTCAGCAGTGATGGTAAAATAGTTTCTTGCAACAAATGAAGATACTTTTCTGCATTAAGATTACTTGTGATGTAAACGGTCCAATAATTTTTTCAACTCATTCCCCAACCCACACCATAAATTTACCACCATCTTGAATCTTTGCCAGACTTTTCTAATCTGAGTTAGCCTTACTTCAATATTACTTCAATTTCGTATGTTTTATCGATTAATTTCTTTATTGACGTCAAAATTTGTTTCATTGGTGAAGAGGATTTTAGAAGAAATGTTTTTATCCTCGTTCAATTTGCTGATTTCCAATTAGCAGAATTCCATCTATATATCCAGATACTTCACTCAGTATATTATATATATATATATATATATATATATATATATATATATATATATATATATATATATATATATATATATATAGTATATATATATATATATATATATATATATATATATATATATATATATATATATATATATATATATATATATATATATATATATATATATATATATATATTATATATATATATATATATATATATATATATATATATATATATATATATATATATATATATATATATATATATATATATATATATATATCGAACCAAATATCATTTCTAGAGTATTTAATTTATATTATATACTTCAATAAGAAGAATAAATAATTTTTACTAGTATATATTTCTTAAGTGATAATCAACTTCCAGATTTTGAATCAAAAACGTTGATAATTTATCAAATAATTGAAAAGGAGAAAGATTAATGAAGATAAAATTGACAGAGATTTAATTGAAA
>SEYY01021295.1:32500-35000 GCA_009176605.1 Armadillidium nasatum | reverse complement strand
CAATGGAGACACATTGCTATGCCGTTAAGCTTTCAATAACGTTCATTGCTGAACAGGAAATCTAAATAGTATTGAAGCTGAGTTCAGATAATTCATAGAAAGAGATTAATCCTTTATTATTATTATTATTATTATTATTATTATAAGAGAATTTTCTTCTATTATAATAATATTATCCTAAATAGAGATGAAACAATTTTCCTTTCTAACAGTGAACTTTTTTCCCAAGATTATTTTCTATCATAACTATAAAAATATTTTCTTTCCAATAATATACTTTATCCCAACTATTTTACTACAGTTTCATACCATTACAAATTTCTATAATCAACCAAGTAACTACTTCGGGATACAAATCATTACAAATCATTAATCTCCCAATTATAAATTTGTGTTCATCGTTACTGTAACACATATTACACAAAGAGTCCTTTCTGTGCAACTTTTTTCTGTATTGTATGTAAATACTCATAAGATTATCTTTTCATTTTTATTTATTTATTGTTTCTTAATAATTGATATACTAATTTAATTACACAAATATCTGTTATAGTTCAGTTGATAGGCTTAGCAAAACCAGGAACGTTTAAAGTATAATAAAAATTTTTCAAAATTTTGAATTGTATTCTTACCTTAAATTAGAATGTTCATTACGAAGAAACAAATCTCTTGAAAATTCACACATCTACACACACACCTTAACACATTCACATTAAAATTAACACTCACACACACATACACATGAGTTTTGTATACATGTATGCATGTATGTATAAATGTTTTATATATATATATATATATATATATATATATATATATATATATATATATATATATATATATATATATATATATAGGCTTAGGTGTAGATTGTTTCTGACTTTCGATATTTTTTATATCGATATTTTTTTATGTCGATATTTTATTTTAATCGATACTTTTATACCTATAATTTTTTTTTATACCTATAATTTCGTTATAACAAATTTCAGTTTACCTTTGACTGTCATTGTATCCGTTGTTGTTGTTCTTTAAATATGAATCATATATATATATATATATATATATATATATATATATATATATATATATATATATATATATATATATATATATATATATATATATATATATATATATATAATATATATATATATATATATATATATATATATATATATATATATATATATATATATATATATATATATATATATATATATATATATATATATATATATATATATATATATATATATATATATATATATATATTGTGATGTAATGCGGTCCTAGGCTAGTATGTCGTGCTAACCTTCTTGTGTAGGTTAGGCCTCTTTTACGGCAACTTCTTGTGTAGGTTAGGCCTCTTTTACGGCAACTTCGGTAGTTCAGGTTATGATAAGTCGAATTAGGTTCTGCTACAAAAATAAGTAATAATAATTGTGTGTATGTCTGGTGTAATAGCCTCTAATTCTCGCCAACGTTCTTGTTTAGGTTAGGCCTCTTCGATATTTTCGATTATCGATATTTTTCTGACAATCGAAAGTCAGAAACAATCTACACCTTTACCATATATATATATATATATATATATATATATATATATATATATATATATATATATATATATATATATATATATATATATATATATATATATATATATATATATCCTGATTAAAAATACCTAATAACTTTTTATGTATGCTCATAGAAACAGCTCTCTCTCTCTCTCTTTTTTTTCTTGTTTTGCATATTTTCTTTTTTTAATGTTGGTATTAATAAATATCAAACAGTAATTTTTTTCCCTACATTTTTCAAATTAGCATTTTTATTGGTCTAGATAATCTTTATATCATAAAATTGACGTTTTTCATTGATATTATATATATTATATATATATATATATATATATATATATATATATATATATATATATATATATATATATATATATATATATATATATATATATATATATATATATATATATATATATATATATATATATATATATATATATATATAATATATATACTGACTTTAGGCTGCGCTTTGTGTTGATTTGAATGATGTGATCGCATCTTTATATATGCAGTAAGAGATAATTCTTCTCAAATCGTAATAAAAAATAAAAATACTAATCATACGTATTTGAATTAAACAAAAATCATATGTATATGATTGGGTGACACTTAGATCATTATGGAAATTAGAAATGAATCAGTCCAGTAAGATATAAAGCGAAAATGCGAGATATTTTACAATATACAGATGTAGACGAAAAGAAGCGAATGATCACCATAACAGATATTCTTAGCGATTGAACATGTTAGAAATCTTACAAAAAGATGAGCTGTCATCAAAGGAGAAAAGTTTGAAAATAAAAGCTTTGTGCTAGACTTAATTATCGAAAACTTTTATTATTGTTTAGCATCATATCAAAAGATTTTTCGAAAGTTAATAAGAAACAGTCATTACGAAGAGAAAAGTCACC
>SEYY01021295.1:12500-22500 GCA_009176605.1 Armadillidium nasatum | reverse complement strand
TTTAACCTATTAAGGATATTAAAAACTTCAATACAGAAACTCCTTATCTGAAATGAGATAAATTTAAATTAAATAATGTTTAAAATGAAATTGGATCCATTTACATTAGTTTCTATTAAGAATCTTAGAAAGTGAAATGAAATTACAAATTAAAAAAAAAGATTACGAATCACATATGAGTGTCTTGCTAAAATGTGCCAAAAAATTCTCAGTATATTCATCGCAACGGCAAAAATTCTCAGAAATACACAAAAATAGAGAATCATGAATCACAGAGAAGATTAAGGGATTCCCCCCTCCCCCCCCAAAAAGGTAATCCCCTAATAAAAGTTATGTTGATATAAGTAGAAAATGAACGAAATTTGGTTTCTCCCATTCAAATTATTTAAGATTAAAATTTGATAATTTGAATATGTTTCAAATTGAAAATATAATTCCTTCATTGAGAAGGGAAGAAATTAATTGAAAGAAAAATATGATTAACGAAATGGTTTCAGGAACACTTCAAAACCGATATTTAAACAAGTATTAATTAATAGATTATTATGTTCTTTTTTATTTCTTTTTCTTCCCTTTCGATTTAACACAAAATTTTTGTATTTCTTTTTTGATTTAATTAACAAAATTTAAAAATTAAAACAGCTAAAAATTGCGTAATTTTAGTATGTTTCTAACTTCGTTTAAATTCACTTGTGCTTGCTTTTTATCACATTTAAGATAAGAAATAGCTATTTAGATTTTTATTTATTTTATTAAAGAATTCATATTTTAATAAAAATTATTAATTTAATAATTATTAATTTAATATTTACTTCCATTTGTTACTACAGGTTTAACTGAATTTAATAGCTTCCATGTTAATATCTTATTACAATTTCAATAAAATTCAAATTTAATTAATAAGAAATTAAAAAGACTTTCAAAAATGTTGAGAAAAAAAGTTAAAAACAATTAAAAATTTTAATTACAATTTGATTGAATTTATTTTTTAATAATAATTAAATAATCTACTCATTTAATTAAAATTTAAACTCAACCCAAAATTTAATTTCTAAAAAGTCAATTATTTTTGTAAACTTCAAACTTTTCTTCTTTTTCTTTCTTTTTTTTTTCTTTTTTTTCATTTTTATCTCCCATTTCTAACAGAAAGTGGAAGTCCATTTCTTTCTCTTCTTGTTGACTTTCACTTTCCCTTTTTATTTATTCTAACTATTTACATAATCACTTGCGATGGCTTTGTATTTCAAGTACTTTTTTAAAGCTAAAATGAAACACTTAAAATTTAAAATATTTTAACCTTTTGGGGGTATGCAAATTTAGGAAAATTGAATTTATTTTCTTAGTTAAATATATACATATATATATATATATATATATATAATATATATATATATATATATATATATATATATATATATATATATATATATATATATATATATATATATATATATATATATATATATATATATATATATATATATATATATATATATATATATATATTATATATATATATATATATATATATATTATATATATATATATATATATATATATATATATAAGTACGTAGTGGTGTTAATGTGAGGTGTATAAAATCATAAGGATTATAATATTTACATTGAAAATTAATTTGATTTAACACAACTGTTTTTAATGGAAATATTGGTTTAATTAAGCTACCATAAAGATACCACAATTCAACTTAATTGGAAGTTGTAAAAAAAGCAATATTATGACTAGGAGATTATATCTTTGTGACGCATCTTGTCACCACTTTGTTTAGCTGTCCTCCAATTAGGACACAGAGTGACTATTGGGAATGTTGTTGTGTTCTCAATTTCTTTACAACTCACATCCAATTAATTTTAGGAGCAATGTTTTCTTTATATTAAATGTAGACCAAACTGCAATACAGATATTTTAATTTTAAAATAAGTCACTGTTTTAATAAGAAGTAATAAATTGTATAAGTTAAAAATTAATGGAATTTTTAATTTTTTTTTTATTTATTTTATTTTTTTTTATTTATTTTTTATTTATTTATTTATTTATTTTTTATTTATTTATTTTTTATTTATTTATTTATTTATTTTTTTTGACATTCCGAAGCTTAGGGAAAATTTTTTATAAATTTTAATTAAAAATTTACATCTTACGTTATTTTCAGCCTTATTCATCTTCTACCAAAAGTTTGAAAAATTCATTAAATATTTATATCACCTTTAAAGGGGATAGAAAAGTCTAACTTTATATTTGTTAGCAACTGCATTTTAGAGGGTATATATATTCCATATATTAATTAATTAACATTAATTGCTATATGGAATTTATAATTAACTAAAGGCCAACCAAGAACTCAATACATTGAACTTAAAATTCCGAATATTAATAAAACGAAAAACTAAAAAAAAAAAAAATCATAGACAGATAAATTATAATAATAAAAAAAGACTTTCACCAAAATCATAAAAGCCATAATCTTTAAAGTCACAATGCTTAAAAAAAATCCTAGACTTAAGTCAGTTATTAAAGTCATAAGAATGAACTTTCATATCTATGGTAAATGCTTTTTGCACATCTAGGATATAAAAATGGAGTAGCTATTAAATCCTTTTTTCCCTCTAACACTACGAATCAAATTCAGTGAACCGTGACGAATGTTGCCGTAAAGACGCCTCGTGGTGCAAATCTATGAGTCGAAAATCGTACGATTCTCTTGCATTCAATTTTCGGAACGAATGGAAAGAAAAAAATATATATATATTGTCGAAGAAAGTAGTCGTATTTCTGTGTAATATCTCCATATGGAAGTAATTTCTTTGAAGCTTTAAGAGATGAGGCCAAAAAAAAAAAAAAAAAAGAAAAAGAAATGCCAAAGCTTTCAATTTTCCGAATCTCTGAAATCTGGACTTTTGCCAACACAATTTATGTGCTTAAATAACATGCACATAAATACCTTTATATACATATCAATACTTGCACACCAATCAATTTATTTTTCTAAAGACCCTTTTCCCTTAAAAATGATTTTCACATACACACACACACACTCATATATATATATATATATATATATATATATATATATATATATATATATATATATATATATATATATATATATATATATATATATATATATATATATATATATATATATATATATATATATATATATATATATATATTATATATATATATATATATATATATATATATATATATATATATATATATATATATATATATATATATATATATATATATATATATATATATATATATATATATATATATATATATATATATATATATATATATATATATATATATATATATATATATATATATATATATATATATATATATATATATATATATATATATATATATATATATATAATATATATATATATATATATATATATATATATATATATATATATATATATATATATATATATATATATATATATATATATATATATATTATTATTATTATTATTATTATTATTATTATTATTATTATTATTATTATTATTATTATTTTCATTATTATAATTATTATTATAATAATTATTATTATTACTATGCCTAGAGAAACCTTTTTGGAAGCCGATTGCCCCAAAATGTCTATTCTTCACTGGCTCAAATTTCACATTTAAATTACAGATTGGTTTCTAATAAGAGAACAAATTTGAAAATTTTGCAACTCTTCATCTACTTCTGTTAAACTATTTTTTTTTTTCTATTAATTTATAATTATACGAAAGACTTGAAATAAAAATTTTGTTGCTCGTCTCACTCTTAGTTAAAATATTAATTTTGCTTTGCATAAGGATTTTGATTTTAATTTTAAGAATTTATAAATTAAAAAATATTTTCTATATTTTTTTTTTTTATTAAATTTCTTCAACTTCTTCTGATTGAAAATCTGGTCACAACACATGCTGTATAATTTCTCCTTTCCTGAGATGAAAAATACATTTAGAACTTTTGTTGAAACTTACTTGGAATTTTCCGTCTCCTTTTCACTCCTCCTTCTTCTTCTTCTCTCTTCTTCTTCTTCTTCTTCTTCTTCTTCTTCTTCTTCTTCTTCTTCTTCTTCTTCTTCTTCTTCTTCTTCTTCTTCTTCTTCTTCTCTCTTCTTTTCCATATATATATATAAGTCATATATATATATATATATATATATATATATATATATATATATATATATATATATATATATATATATATATATATATATATGTATATGTATATATGCTCGAGGGATTTACCTTTCGCATTCCACCACCATTGCGTCGCCCTCGCAGAATAAGAGGTGCCATGTTTCGCACGAACTTTGTGCGAATGTATCAAACCTCAGGCTTGTCCGCAGTGGTACCTCTTTCTTTCCAGCCAATTCTGTTTTGTAGAACTCTCTGCCATCATCGGTTTTTCTTGCTGCATTTAATCTTTCTCTCTTTAAGGCCTCTGTCTGCGCTCACCTGAGAGATTTGCTTTAGGTTTGGATTGGGTAGGTCTTTTTTTTATATTTCTGCCAACTCCTTGAAAAGGGCTCAACCCGTGAGAGGTGGTAAACTGTAAAAAATATATATATATATATTTATATATATATATATATATATATATATAATATATAATATATATATTATATATATATATATTTGTTCTTCAAATCTTGCACTCTTTCTTAGAAAACAATTTAGTCTCTGCATTTCAACTTCAACCTTTACTTACGATTGGAATGATGATCCTCTTTGTCTATTTTCTGAACTCTAATATTTCGAAGTAAACAAGCTCTGCTATACTCATACATTTGTTAGTTCGGCAAATACCTTTCAAAGGTAAAAACTCAACTAAATATTATTAGCATTTCATTTTCAGTGATATTTCCTGGTAGGATCGCATTGATTTATCAATCTTCCAAGAGATTTATTTTTTCTAAGAACCTTTAGAACTTCTCCACAAAACCTCAATTAGTCATTCTAAATTGGAAATTGATCTTCTTATCTCTGAGAAGGTATCGCATATCTATGTTGGTTCCATTCACACTGTTCTTCTTGAATAGGTGGGTAGAGTCTGTGGCTTTCGTCTTTTGACTTTTTAAATTTTCGCTGCCTCTCTCTAATCTGTTTCTTTTTCTCGGATTCCTGATTCATTTTCCTTACGATTTCAAATTACACCAAGCACTATTCTTCTGAACCCTATTGTTATTAACCTCCTCTTTTTATGCAATTATATGCCTGCTCCAACACAATTTGAATAATTTTCTCTTTGGTTATCTTGACCACGTTGCTTATTCTTAATTTTCCACCTCCTCTTATTTGCATGATTTCAGACATCATGTACCGGGTCATGTTGATCCTAAATTTCCTACCATTTTCTGATATCGTAATATGGTTCTCCTCCTTCGATATTTAAAGTATCAACCGCATTTTACAGATCTCTGTTATCATGATTAACGTAGCGGAGATTATATTTACATATATATGAATCTTAATAATTTCTTTAAAGTTTCCTCTTCATTTTATATATATATATATATATATATATATATATATATATATATATATATATATATATATATATATATATATATATATATATATATATATATATATATATATCCTCTGGTCAACAAAGGGCAGATTCCTACCAGTTTCTACTAAAGTATGGAGAATTTCAAAATCATAATCAATTAATGGTCGACATGTACCGATACACGGCGCTTGAAGGTGTACAACTCAAAGGAAGCAGAGTACATAAAGATTGAGCATAGCGTTTAAGTTTGGGATCAGAGAAAGAATGAGGCTGTGCATAAAGACGTGTCGTACTAGGCCTTTTCAGTATATATATATATATATATATATATATATATATATATATATATATATATATATATATATATATATATATATATATATATATATATATATATATATATATGTGTGTGTGTGTGTGTGTGTGTGTGTGTGTATTTCTCGTAGAAGTTTTATCAAACTCAATCAAATTACAGTCAATAAAATATCATGAAATTTGGTATTTTTGCCCCTTCCAAATTTATGGATATTTTTTTCGAAAAATAAAATTTACTTTTAAAAGATTTCTCCTTCTCATATATATATATATATATATATATATATATATATATATATATATATATATATATATATAATATATATATATATATTATATATTCTCACCATCCATTCTGTTAGGTAGAACCTATCAGGTGTTGATCCTCCAAAAACCTCTCCAGTTATTTTGATTTTAGAACAGCGTCGTCTCCTTCACAAGCTTCATCGTTTCCCTCTTTGAGAGAATCACCTCCTTCACAGCATCCCTCTCTCTTTTTCTCGATCTTTTTACGTCTCACTGCTACTGATTTTCAATCTAGCAATTTTCGCTGATACCTTCCGAGTGTTTTTTTTCTATATGCACCCAGTTATTGGGTGGATTCCCAACTTTTCTCTTATTGAATTTCCAACTTTTCTCTTTCACTCTTGATCTATCCCTCAATAATAATAACGTCTGCAGCAGAAGCAGGTATTAATTAACATGTTCAGACCTGCGTTCAAAAGATTGAAGCTTGTAGAGTAGATCTGACACTCGAACAATACAGTTTTTTGTTTCATTGTTGCGCAGTGGTAGAAAATTGAAGGTAATAGTGATACTTTGTTGAAACAACGTGCAGTGATTGAATTTTTGCATGACGAAGATGTACAGAATTTCTTCAGAATATTGTAACGGGAGACGAAACGTGGGTTCACTACTACTATTCAGAAGGAAAACGAACCTCCATGGAATTCAGAAACCCAAACTCACCTGACTCAAGTTTAAGACTCAACCTTTGGCTCCTAAACTCATGCTTTCTTCATTCTGGGATGTGGAGGGCCTCGTCTATTTGGAATGTCTGCCGAAGAGAAAGACTGTAAACTCCAATCGTTATTGTGAAACTCTTCAGAAATTGAGAAGCCGCATTCACCGAATAAGACCAAACAGTTCCGTTTTCCTCCTGCATCATGACAATGTTCGACCATATTGCAATGCCCAGAAGCGTCAGAATCTTCAACGCTTGAACTTCGAGATCATTTATCACCCACCCTACAGTCCTGATCTGACCCCAGTGATTTTCACTTATTTCCAAAGTTGAAAGAGAACCTCCGGAGAGTGAGATAAGATTCAGATGATGAGGTGAAGAAAGAGGTCGCAGACTTGTTCCGGAAAATAGAACAAGACATCTTTTTAACTGGTCTTAAGAAGTGGGTTCAACGTTTGCAGAAATTTCTTAATGTTCGAGGAGATTATGTAGAAAAACAATATTACATGCTCATTGAATCAACCTTTTAAAATCTTTCAGTCATTAATTACCTTACCATCAGTGTATGAGATTTTACGGCAGAACAGGCGTTAGTTTTCAGTTCACCATCGTATATATATATATATATAATATATATATATATATATATATATATATATATATATATATATATATATATATATATATATATATATATATATATATATATATATATATAATCCGAACCATGACCTCTAAGCTGGTAAGACAAAGTGTTACCTCTATATCACGACAGTACAAATGGAAATCTCATTGAGAAAGCTTATGAACACTTGCCATGATGACTAACTCAAAGGACCCCCCTCCGACTTTGCTCGATTAGAGGGCAATAGGCCGACTACTCTCCCCTTCAATCACAGACAATATACATAAGTAATAAAACCACATAAGCCGTGTAGTGAAATTATTTTACAATTTCAAGTCTGCTATTGGTAAGACAGAGTTTTACCTCTTGACTTGAAATTGTGAAATTTTACTCCAAGGTTTATGTTGTTTTATTGCTATATATATATATATATATATATATATATATATATATATATATATATATATATATATATATATATATATATATATATATATATATATATATATATATATATATATATATATATATATATATAATATATTAATTAGATTTGATTTAATTAGCTTGTCGTACTATGTTAAGGTTGCTGGCATGACTCATTTTATCGTTTTATTCCTACAGAGCGCGAGCTGAACTCTGATTTTATTCTTTTCATGTTTTTTAAGTTTTATTTAATAAAACTTATGCTACTTTGTTGTTACTCAAAGTTGGTATTTTTTTTTTATTGTTTTATCTAAACAAGTTTTAGTTGTTTTAGTTGATTTTTTTTTTTTTTGAAGTTAAAATATTTTTATTCCACAATCTTCATTTTTTTTTTTTTTTTTTTTTTTTTTGTGTGTGTGTGTGTAAGGTTTAATTGTTTAATTAGAAATCTGAAGTGGTCTCTTAAGAGTTGGAAAGCTCACTTTCTTTTAATTTCATTGTGGTAATGTTTTTGTAAAGATTTAATGTGGTTAGTGCATTTTTAATCGTTGTATATATATATATATATATATATATATATATATATATATATATATATATATATATATATATATATATATATATATATATATATATATATATATATATATATATATATATATATATATATATATATATATATATATATATATATATATATATATATATATATATATATATATATATATATATATATATATATATATAATATATATATATATATATATATATATATATATATATATATATATATATATATATATATATATATATATATATATATATATATATATATATATATATATATATATATATATATATATATATATATATATATATATATATATATATATATATATATATATATATATATATATATATATATATATATATATATATATATATATATATATATATATATATATATATATATATATATATATATATATATATATATATATATATATATATATATATATATATATATATATATATATATATATATATATATATATATATATATATATATATATATATATATATATATATATATATATATATATATATATATATATATATATATATATATATATATATATATATATATATATATATATATATATATATATATATATATATATATATATATATATATATATATATATATATATATATATATATATATATATATATATATATATATATATATATATATATATATATATATATATATATATATATATATATATATATATATATATATATATATATATATATATATATATATATCGTTTTCACAAAGAAAACCTAAATGTTCTTTTTCAATTGACATTCTAGCTAAATTATTTAACTTTCCACTACTCATTCCATTTCGCAAATTTGATTTTATTCGTTTTAAACATGAGGAAGATCTTTCTGCACTACTGGAGGCTACGGATAGAGTTCCTGTCAATGTTCCCTTCCCTGAACACTTGATCAAATATATTACATAGATCTAGTTCCTCTTCAAACATATTAAGCGAACCGATTTGTGACTTTGCGTTGTATTTGAGTTAACTATTATTTAAGTCACTTCTTTGACTCTAAAGACACTTAAAATTTAACCTAAATGGTTTATGATGACGTTAGAGCTGATGATTTGTGTTGGGTCATTTCTACTTTGACTAAACCTTTCTTTTCTCAAAGTCTATGTTTCGGTAGTTCTAGCTCTTATAACATACCGGCTAGAGACATTTATCGATAGCGAAAAAAATTTGAATCAATCTTGCTAATTTCTTTCAAGAAATAATAAATATTTTATTCGAAGAACAAACATACTTTCACAAAAATGAAGGCACTTTTTGATCCTTCTTGATTATCTCTCTGTTTACAACATCTCTAATAATTTCTGCTAGTCAATCTCTTCTCCTTTTACTCATTGTGAAGGAAGAAGTATAGCCTCTCCGAAACTTCGAACTATGGCTCCATAACTCTAACTTGCATATTATCCTAGATCTTTGAAGCTGTCTTCAAATGTTACTTCTCGAATCGTTTGGAATCTCAATTTCTTGATCGTATGTTTTTAACAACTTGATACC
>SEYY01021295.1:0-7500 GCA_009176605.1 Armadillidium nasatum | reverse complement strand
CTTTATCAAACATCACGAGATGGGTCGACTCAAATAAACTATCATTAAACATTCAAAAAACCTCTTACATTACAATAAGCAACAAAAATATAGGAGAAAACTTTAAAATAAAACTAAAAGATGTTGAACTAACCCGAACAAATACCGCGAAAATCCTGGGAGTCATTATAGATGACAAACTAACATTCAAAGAACACATAAACACATTAGTAAATAAACTTGCAAAATATATGTACATCCTTGTTAAATTAATAAAATCCATTCCACTGTATGTTCTACGCAAAATATATATTGCACACGTTCACCCTCACATACTTTACTGTCTCTCTGTATATGGAACAACACCCAAATCAAACACACGACAAATCATAACAATGCAAAAACGAATCATAAGACTTCTCAGCGGCAGTAGAGATTTCTATAGTCATACATCACCTTTATTCAAAAAACTTAACATACTGCAATTTGAACATCTACTAAACTCTCCCTCCTAAAGGAAATACAAAAAGTAATAAATAATAACACATGCGAATTCCTAAAAACAAACCACCAAAACAATCAAATTGAAAGAGGAATAAACTTAAGGAACAACAATAACCTAAAAACACCTTTGTACAGGCTCACTAAAGCATGACAAGCAGTAAGCTATACCTCCACCATTCTGTTTAATAACCTCCCAGATGACATAAAAAATGAAAGATCACTAAAATCATATGCGCGCAAAAAAATAAAAAAATGTACATAAATTCGTATTGATCCACTAATTTATTGCATTATAATTACTATTATATTATATTATTATTATTATTATTATTATATTATTATTATTATTATTATTATTATTATTATTATTATTATTATTATTATTATTATTATTATTATTATATTATTATTATATTATTATTATTATTATTATTATTATTATTATTATTATTATTAATTATATTATTTTATTATTATTATTATTATTATTATTATTTTATTATTATTATTTTATTATTATTTATTATTATTATTATTATTATTATTATTATTATTATTATTGTGACAATTTTTGGTTATTCTTACTGTTACTAGCTTAAACAATATTTTAAAATTCTTAATTTTATTATTATTATTATTATTATTATTATTATTATTATTATTATTATTATTATTATTGCTAGCATTATTTTAACCATTAATATTTTATATTACTAAGATTATTTTCTCTATTCTTAATACTATTAAATCAGAAAATCAAGAATATTAATTCCATTACTGAAATCATCATATGGTCATTATTATTTCTATGTAAAATCGGTGCTGCAATTGTTTTATTATTCTTACTGTCCTTATATTATTATTGAAAATTTTATTGAAATAGTATATTACAACTTATTTTATTACTACTATTATCACAAATATTATATATCACTATTATTATCACTGTTGTATAACAGAAATGATTATCAATATAGTTACCATTATTATTATGACCTTTATTAATATTATTGCTATTTTGTTATTATTATTATTATTATTGTTATTATTATTTATTATTATATTTATTCTTATTATCATTATTATTATTATTATTATCATTATTATTATTATTATTATTATTATTATTATATTATTATTTTATTATTTATTACAATACTTGAAATAAATATCATCATTGTTATTATTATTACTAGAATTGTTGTAGCAAACTTCATAATTAACAACTTTGTTATTGTTGCTTGCATGATCAAACATATCTAGATTTCCGTTACTCTAGAAGTAACCTATCCAAACAATGTAATTATTAAATCTATTTGTACTAAACTTAGGGGCTCAAAGGAAACGGAGTGTTTTCTCCTAGCAGCCCCTTTTCAGAGAACTGGACATTATTATTATTATTATTATTATTATTATTATTATATTATTATATTATTATTATTATTATTATTATTACCTATTATTTATTATCGTATTTAACAGTATAGGACCTTTTTGTATGTAATAGTTCAAAACTTTTAAATGGACTTTTTTCTGAATAAACTGTTGGAATTGGAATTGGAATCTTCATCATAGTCATCACTCTCATACTATTTTTTTATATATATATTATATATATATATATATATAAATATATATATATATATATAATATATAATATATATATATATATATATTATATATATATAATGTGTGTAATGTGTGTGTGTCTGTATATTTCCACAATAGCATCCTCTACTTTTTGTCAATGATTTTATCATCTACCACAACATTTCTCTTTATCGTTCGCAGATGATTTATCAAAATTAGTCATTAACGTAATTGAACAAAATAATCTCCTAAAAATTGAATTGAATTTATCAGAAATCGGGCATTATTATTATTGCTAGCATATGGATCGATTCCTCGAAATTATAACATCGTTAGCATATATAAAATTATAAATAGTGATTCCACGGTTGATTTATCATAGTGGTTATCAAAAAATAAATATATATATATATTATATATATATATATATATATATATATATATATATATATATATATATATATATATATATATAATATATATATATATATATATATATATATATATATATATATATATATATATATATATATATTATATATATATATATATATATATATATATATATATATATATATATATATATATATATATAATATATATTATATATATAAATATATATATATATATATATTAGGGTTGGCCGACGCACCGGGTGCGGTGCGGTGCGGTGCGTGGTGCGGTCATTTTGGTGCGGTGCGGTGCGGTGCGGTGCGCAGCATATTTTCAGCAAACCGGTGCGGAGCGGTGCGGTGCGAAAGAAAAAATAAAAGTGCGGTGCGCAAAGGAAAATTATAGGTGCTTTGCGGTGCGGTGCGTGGTGCGGCCTCTGGTGCGCACCGCACTGAAAGTTGATGTATACTGCGATGATCATTTGTTCGTCAGATTATATATATATATATATATATATATATATATATATATATATATATATATATATATATATATATATATATATATATATATATATATATATATATATATATATATATATATATATATATATATATATATATATATATATATATATATATATATATAATATATATATATATATATATATATATATATATATATATATATATTAATTGAAACTGTTCATATTTTAAAGGTATCCTGACAGAAGAGTTAAAGTTACTATCTTTCTTGCACCGTCCTCACTACCTCTCGAAATTTCCTTGACAAAAAACTGAAAAAGACAGTACAAAGACGTGTCACACTAGCCTATTTCATTGAAGGTGGTATGCGACTGTAGAGCTCAAAAGAGCAGAGCTGGTTGCAATGAGCTATAGTATGGAGAGTAACACAGAAATTTGACGTGCACAAAGAGTTTGGAGAGAATTAGTAAGAAAGAACTGATAAGACTAAAAGACAGACTCCATCTTTTCAAAAGCATCATGAGTGGAACCATCCCAGATGTGCGAAACGTGAAAACAAGACATCTGTGAAAAGTAGACAAATTTCGAAGGAGTCCCAGAACATTAAGCATCTTAGAAGCTTGTTTTCATAGAGAAATATTATAATCCTTTAAAGAAAGATTACGAGAAAAGAAATAGCGAGAATATTTAAGGACAGACGAAAGTTTGATTTCTGTAGAATTGTATCGAGTAGAAAGATAGAGGATCAGAGTTTTGATGATTAAAAATTCGCCTGTTTTCTCTATCCTCTGCGAGAAAGAGCAAAGGTTGACTACTCCAGGGTCACTCTCCTAGCGTTAATTAATTGCTGTTGACTATATATATATATATATATATATAATATATATATATATATATATATAATATATATATATATAATATATATATATATATATATATATATATATATTATATATATATATATATAAATTATATATATATATATATATATATATATATATATATATATATATATATAATATATATATATAATATATATATATATATATATATATATATATATATATATATATATATATATCCTCCGGCGGGCAAAGGTCGGAGGCCTAGCAAATTCCGCCGGAACTGGAAAAATCCTATCTTGACCGAAGGAGACCAACAAAGAATGCAAGTCAAAGGAAGTGGAGAAAACAGATAAAAGAAGTGTGTTCCAGACTTTACCAGTAGAGTATATGTAAGAATGAGCAAGCGGTTAAGTCTGGGGTCGGAGAATTGGACAGAGAAAGGATGAGACTGTGTAAAAAGACGTGTCACACGAGCTCTTCTCAATGGAGGAGGTATGCGACGAGAGAGTTCAGAAGAGCAGTGTCCGTTGTAATAGCGATAGTAAAGAGAAGGGTGATGCAACAATTCGACGGGCAGATAGAGATTGGTGAGAGTTAGTAAGAGCAGGAGAGTTGGTGAGACGAAAAATCCTAGACTCCCCCTTCTCGAGGAGAACTGTATGAGTGGAACCACCCCAGATGTGCGAAGCGTACTCATACAAGTACGAGCAACACCCCATAGTGTTGAGAAATTGGATTGAAGAAATGCTGTAGGCGCCTCAGAACACAACCTCTTAAAAGTTTGTTTAGAAAAAAAAAATGTTGATCTTTCCAAGAAAGATCATGAGGAAAAGAAACACCAAGAATATTAAGGAGAGATGAAGGTTTGAGTAGTGTGTTTTCGAAGAAGACATCATAGCTGTGTGGAAGATTGTGTCGAGTGGAGAGATGGAGAAACTGAGTGTTTGAGACATTGAAAACAACTATGTTTTCTCTGTCACAATTTGAAATACATGAAAGATCAGAGGTTAGTTGCTCCAAGGCTACCCTTCTCGAGTCTATGAACTGCTGTTGGGAGGTACGGCTTTCAATCTGGAAAGAGAAAGGGGTGGAGTCATCAGCACAGGGAGGATAGGAGATGAGGTAATAGAGAGAAGATCATTAATGAAAAGAAGAAAAAGTGTTGGAGATATGACAGAACCCTGAGAAACACCACTATTAATAGATTTAAAGGAAGAACGGTGGCCGTCTACAATAGCTGCTATAGAAAGACCAGAAAGAAAATTAGAGATAAGATCACAGAGAGAAGGATAGATACCGAAAGATGGTAGTTAGAATCAAAGCTTTGTGCCAGACTCTATCGAAGGCTTTTGATATGTCCAGTGCGACAGCAAAAGGATTCACCGAAATGCCGAAGATAAAAGGACCAACAGTCAAGAGAAGGAAAAGAAGATCACCAGTAGTGCGTTTCTTATAAAAGTCATACTGGCGATCAGTGATAAGATTAGAAGAATTGAGATGTTTCCAACTGGGGTGGCGTAAAAAAACTACGAAGGCGCCTCAGAACACCCAACCTCTTAGAAGCTTGTTTAGAGAGAGAAGTAATGTGATGTTTCCAAGAAAGATCACGAGAAAAAGAAACACCGAGAATTTTGAGAACAGATGAAGGTTTGAGCTGAGTGTTTTCGAAGAAGATGTCATAGTTGTGTGGAAGATTATGTCGAGTAGAAAGATAATTTGAGTTTTTTGGCATTGAAAACGACCATGTTTTCTCTGCCCCAATTTGAAATACGAGAAAGATCAGAGGTCAATTGCTCCAAGGCTATCCTTCTTAAATCAATCAACTGCTGTTGGGTGGGACGTCTTTCATATTGAAGTATATATAGGAGTGGATAGAAGATGAAGTAATAGAGAGAAGATCATTTATGAAAATTAGAAAAAGAGTTGGGGATAGGACAGATCCTTGAGGAATACCACTATTTATAGATTTATAGGAAGAACGGTGGCCGTCTACAACAGCTGCTATAGAACGACCAAAAAGGAAATTAGAGAGAAGGTCACAGAGAGAAGGATAGATTCCGAAAGAGGGAAGTTTGGAAATCAAAGCTTTGTGCCAGACTCTATCGAAGGCTTTCGATATGTCTAGCGCCACAGCAAAAGATTCACCGAAACCCCGGAGAGCGGAGGACCAAGAGTCAGAAAGTAGGGAAAGAAGATCACCAGTAGAACGCTCTTTACGAAAACCATATTAGCGATCAGAGATAAGATTAGAAGATTTGAGATGTTTCCAAATCTTCCTGTTAAGGATAGATTCGAAAACTTTAGAAACGGAGGTTAAAGAAATTGGACGATAGTTAGAGGGTTGAGAGGGGTCCCCCTTCTTCGGCACAGGCTGAATGAGTGCACGTTTCCAGCAAGATGGGAAGGTTGAAGTAGAAAGACAAAGACGAAATAGTTTACCAAGGCAGGGTGCAAGGTCGGAAGCACAAGTTTTGAGAACCACAGGAGGAATACCATCAAGACCATACGCCTCTTAGTATTAAGCTCAGAGAGAGCAGAAATGACATCTTTAGAAGAAATTAAATTTAGGCATAAATGAGTTGGAGGGGGTTGAAGGAGGAGGAATAGCTCCGGAATCGTCTAAGGTTGAATTAGAAGCAAAAGTTTGAGCGAAGAGTTCAGCTTTAGAAGAAGGTAAAATGGCAGTTGTACCGTCAGAAGATACTAGAGGAGGGAAAGAGGAAGAAGCAAAGTTAGAGTTGACATTTTTTCCAAAATGCCAGAAAGGGCGAGACGAAGAGTAACCAGAAAGATTATTGCATTTTGCGACGAAGAAAAGAGTTTTTTGTATCTCGAAGAATAGATTTTGCACGATTCCGGGATGAAATATAAGTTGAATGGGTTTCAGGAGTTTGAAGACGACGGTAATCTCTGAAGGCAGCATCCCTGCGGCGGATAGCGCGAGAACAAGTAGAGTTAAACCAAGGTTTGTTAGGTTTAGTAGAAGGGAAAGAATATGGAATGTTAGCTTCCATGCCAGAGAGAATCACCTAAGTTATGCTCTCAGCACACTCCGGGGGATCCCTCCCACGAAAGCAATAATCAATCCATGGGAAATCAGAGAAGTACAACCGCAAGTCAGCCAGCGCACCGAAATCACAAACGTCTCCTCGCCGAAAGCGGGGGTTTCTTGTGGAAGACTTGAAGAGACAGAACATGATACGGAGATAAAAAAAAAAAAAAAAGGTGATCGGATGAACCCAGAGAAAGAAAGAGTTTAACAGTATAAAGAGAAGGATAAGAGGTTAAGAAAAGATCAAGTATGTTGAGTTCATCATCAAGGCGATCAGAGATACGGGTAGGGAGTTGCACCAACTGCTCAAGGTTGTTCTGGATAAAAAGTTGAAGGCGAGTTCACCGGCTGGATCATGAAAACTAAATGAAAGCCATTGGCGGTTGGTGAACATTGAAAGCACTAAAATGATGATTTCAGAGAAAGGAGAAGAAGATATAATGTCCTCTATCTCGGAGTTTAGATGTCAAAGAATTATTATAGTCAGTAGAATTAGGAGATAAATAGACGAACAAATAAATTTAGTAGTAGAATTGCAAGAGAGCTTAAGCCATAAGGTAGAAAATTCAGGGACACCAAATTAGAGACACGAGAAAATAACATGTTGCGCACATATGCGCAACAACGCTTTGGCTTAAAATTGAGGATATAG
>SEYY01021294.1:0-15000 GCA_009176605.1 Armadillidium nasatum | reverse complement strand
TTATTTTTCTCGTTGTCATGGTTAGAAGGATATATATATATATATATATATATATATATATATATATATATATATATATATATATATATATATATATATATATATATATATATATAATATTATATTTTATTTTTATTTCAAGTTTTTAATTTCATATTTTATCAATATTATTTTTTTTTTTACTTTAAAACTGAATACAGAAATAAAAACTATGAATGAAAGTAAAGCATTTTTTATTTTTTTCGGACGAAATTGATTTTTCCATAAAAAATATTTCAAATTCTTATTGAAGGAGACTTTGGACTTTTTTTATGTTATTATATATAAACTTATTTTTTTTTTTTTTTTTTAAATACGAGTTTGCTCTTATAAACACTTCCATAAATATTTTAAATGCTTTTAGAAGGTCTCAAAAACACCTGCATAATAAATTTCTGTCTTCTTATCATTTCATCTCTACTTTAAACTCGTTTCAAGGCTTTTTAATAATAATATTGAGTTGTCAGTTACTATTAACATACATAAAAAATAAATAAATTCATTAAAAAAAAAAAACAATGGAGAAAAAAGCTTTTTTTTTTTTTCATTTTTATTACAAATAAATATTTACAGTCATATATATATATATATATATATATATATATATATATATATATATATATATATATATATATATATATATATATATATATATATATATATAACTTTATTAATAATAATAACAATAATATTTCTGATGAATATAAGCACTTATTTTGTGGATTAGAAATAGTTGCCAGATACCATTTAACTTACAAACATACATGAAAAATAAATTCATTACAAAAACAAAGGAGAAAAAAAGATTTAATTTTTATTACATAATATTTACAATTTTTATATTTACAAACATTATGGATATATATATTTACATTATGGATATATATATATATTTACAAACTATATATATATATATATATATATATATATATATATATATATATATATATATATATATATATATATATATATATATATATATATATATATATATATATATATATATATATATATATATATATATATATATATATATATATATATATATATATATATATATATATATATATATATATATATATATATATATATATATATATATATATATATATATATATATATATATATATATATATATATATATATATATATATATATATATATATATATATATATATATATATATATATATATATTGAGAAAAGTCTACTTCAGAGGTTGTAATGTACCTTTAAAACCAAAGGGAATAGTGCGTGCAGTTCCGGGAATAGTTACACGTTTACCTTCAGTCATACGGAAGCGTTTGTTCCCTGTTCGTATTGTCATATTACCAAGACGGTCAGCTCTGAAATTCACAGTTGGCACAGTGAAGGTGGTATCTCTATTATTTACGGTTTGCGCGTGCTGAATATTTCTTAAGTCTTTATGTTTTGCTTTATATTCAACAGAATGTTGATATTCCGGCGAATACATCTGACTGATAGCTTTAGCTGTTACATCATGATCCTTCAAACAGTTCTGGTATCTTATATGTTGTTCATTTTCAGCTGTAGTGTTATCTACTTTATCAAGGACTATTCGAAGCATATTCTCAAAATTGATGGCATCTGATGATGCTCTATTTAAAGATATCCCCTTAGCTTTGAGAATATGATCAAATGTACCATCAGCTTTAACGATACGAACAGCATAACTCTTTGGACCTACACAAATAAAGCTGTCAGCATACGCACCAGGTCCGAATTCGGCTATCTCATCTGTAAGATCACCAAGAAACTGTCCTGTCTGAGGAAGCTCTACTCCTTCTTCAACAGCAAAAATGCAGCTGTCTGTATCACAGTAGAGGGCTCGACCGTTTGTTTTTTCTAAAAGATTATACAATTCTACTCGTGCATAAGCTGTTGTGAATGATGCTATGGCCAGATTTGTAGATTTTGCAGTGGTTTCCTCGTATTCAGTGTGCCGGACCCTTGAAATATACCGACCTCCTGCGACTAGAACGTCATGAATCTCCAACTCACGACGTTGGAACAATTTGAAGAGCTTTACCTCTGTCTCTGAGACTATATCTTCAACTTCCGGAGTCCGCATTGCCATGCGTCCCCACAAAGAATTTAACATCAATTTAGAAATATATCTCATTGCGGGATTCTTCTCCTTCATCTTCTCTACATCCAACTCGACACCCTCCCTTTCAAAGAAAGCCATTGCGAATGCACGAAGTTCTTCTAACGTTCTCACACCGTCAGGATACCCTGAAGCCTCAGTCTTCCATTTTAGAAATGTTTGTACGAACTTGATGAAAACGTCTGAAGACTGCACAAATGCCCATACCTCGAAGATTTTCAAAATTCTGTAACCTTTCATTACAGCTTTCTCTAACTCAACCGAGGTATATACACCCTTAAATGCTCTCTGATTCGTATTATGATTACACTCATCTTTGTTTTCATGTTCAGCACATAATCTGCATAATGGAAAAACAAGCTTACCTTTCACTCTTAATGGAAGAACAGGGAAATATAAATCCTGAGGAGGTAAAACCTGAATATACGCAAGACCAAAATAAGTTGTTCCGAGCTCATTTATGAAATCTGGTATGGAAGGTAACTTTTCTCCCACGATCTTCATAGGAGTACCTATTGGAAACACCTTAGTTTTCTGAACGAAAGGATACAATGAAGTAAAATCGTAATAATACAACTTTATCTTTCCTCCTGTAGACGGGAAATAATTAGTGAAAACTTCTGTTCTTCCACCAAAAAGCGCATCTCCAGGGGATAGTCTAGCGTTTATTGTAGAGTTAGAAACACTGTTCACATAATCTCCTAATTTTACTTTCTCCTGCTTTCCCCTTATTTTTATTTGTAAAGTATTTTTCAACTTTTCCCATGCACAGCCCCAAATCGAAATAACTTCATACCCTGCCTTCTTATAATTCTCTTCTTGCACTATGGTAGCTCTTCTCCTATCCAGTCTTGATGCGTCGTATAATACCCCCTCAGGAACACAATCGTGACCGTGAAACAAACATCCATTAAACAAAAGAACTACTTCTTTTTCCTCAGGGTCAAGTAAATGTAATTCATTTTGCTGACTCGCTGTAGGATGTGTCTCATCCCATAAATCTATCATATTGTCAATATCATCATCAGCACTTGCTCTCGAACTGGTTGATAACAGTGGTGTTTCTTCACTACTTAGATCAACAAAATTAGCTTTTTGCCTAACCACTACCTGTCTTTCCTTTGCTTTCCTAACAGGTGAAGGTCTAGTTGGTTTTGCTGATCTAAGTGCACTTAACAATTCCATGGTATTGTTAAAATTTATCTCAATAGGTTTCGCTGAAGTCATTTGTGCATTTTCTCCCTCCTCCTCATCACTACTTAACTCAATAACTTCAGGTTCGACCATTGGTTGTGCTATTACTTGTCCCCTAGCAGGGAGAATACGAGGCTCTTCTACTCTTTCATCACCCTCATGCTGCTCCTGTATGCTTATGATTTTACCATTACTTCTCAATTTCTCGTACTTTTCAGTCTCTATTTCAAACTCAATGTCGGTATCTTTAGCGTACTCACGTAGCCGGACAATCGTTGGCATATCCATTTTCGAATACCCATCTGGGAAAGAAATATTCCCTCTGGGTTTCAAAACACGCTCACCTCCGTTCCTGGCATGCTTTATTTCCTGTCCCGTGTATTTTTCAAGAAAAGTCAACCATCGAATACCTTCGTAACTAAACTTCTTCTCTTTTACTCTCCCAATACTCGCAATCATGTTTTCACCCATGAAATGCGTTCGGAATATTCTAAAAGTTAAAGAAGCTATCGTGCAACACTCTTCAAGACAATCAATTTGGAATTTCGTTATAAAAATTTTCCTAAAAGCTTCAAAACTCTGTCTTAAAATCAATACGTCTTGTTTACAGTATGTAACACATTCCTGTAAAATATCATACTCCCTTCCTGAATTTTTAAAGTCAGCATGATACTCTAAAAATTCTTTCTTTTCTTTTACAGTCATCCTTTCTGTTTCAAAATATTCTATTTCTGGAATCGGTCCTACATATTTCAGATGTCTCTCCGTAAGGAATTTATAGGGGAACACGCCTTTTGCCAGTGTAATGTCATTCAAGCCCATACATTTTGAAAGTTTAGATAAAGCGCAAGGCATATAAAGTAGGGTGTCTCTAAACAAAATGTTATGAGAAGCCCCCATCGAAATTATACGTGTTCCTCTTTTTAAGGGTTTCGAAGTAAAAATATCAGCACCAGGACGTGAAAGTAATCGAGCGTATACGAACTGTCCATCGAAACGCCCTGCATTGTGAGCACAAACAATAATAGTAGCATTTTGGTGTGTTTTCGAGAATTCAAGCAGATAAGTGATAAACTGATCTACGGGGCAGTGTGTAAAAGGTGATTCTTCTTCTTGATCCTCCTTTACAACAAACACTCTAGTTCTCTCCCCACATTTTTCACATACATTTTCTCCTTCAATGTCGGTACATTCATGACATACAATTTGAGAGACCAGAATGTAGGGTATCATCGCTACATTATCGTCAGCCGGTTGTATGTTTGTTTCATCTATGGGATCCACCAGCTGTTTCTGTTGATACGTTTCTATATCATAATAGAGCACATGTACTTCCTTCTTCTTATACCAGTCTTTAGCTTTTTTTGGAAGAGTCTGAATGTAACATTCATGCGCCCCTTGAGTGGGATCATATTTCTTATAGCAGACTGGACATATAATATTCATGCAATCATGCCGCATCCTACCCTGAGCATCAGCTAATATGGGCTTATAACATTTTGAGCAAAGTTTGTTCTTCATGCAAACACCGTTTGCTAAATGGAATGCGTAACACTGCTCATCATAGAACCATCGATTACATTCGTTACAAGTTCTAAATTCTCCATCAAATTGAGCTTCACTAGTACAATTACTGTTTAAACATTGCCCGCATTTCGAATACTCACACTCAGATTCTAGATGATGAACAAGTCTGTTAGTGAAATTATAACATAGATTACAGAAAATTCTTCCTTTGATACTGTCCTGATTAACACTCTTAATACATTTCTTGAGGGTATCTTCAGTGAAAGGGTAATAGTGGGTGTTTTCATGATCGTACCCCAGAATAAAGAGTGGATGCTCTCTGTTTGTATTTTTTGGGTAGTAAACGTGTAACAATCCTTCATTACGACGGTCCGCACCAAAAACAAAAACTCTAATATTTTTCCTTTTTTCAATCTCTTGAAAATTTGCAGCATGAAATACATCTTCATACTTAAAGCCACATTGTTTAGCAATATCTCTTCCAAGGGATCTAATTGATCCAACGCTAACATTGCTTATGTCCATTCCTCCTTTTATTTTTTCAAGTACAGCTAGAGCATTGAAAGCACAACCTGTCAGATCTACTGATGCATCAGCTCTACTTTTCTTTAAATGTCTTTTAATAATTTTTCCAGTAAATGTAACCCCTTTAGGTGTTAGAGGGCCATTACCTAGTGGTACGTGAGCGATCTGTGCATCTACATTAAAATCTTGAAATGCAGCAGAGTCTGCACTCTGGAACGACTGCTCGAGTCTTCCTGCAACAT
Organism: Armadillidium nasatum; assembly: GCA_009176605.1. NCBI lineage: Eukaryota > Metazoa > Arthropoda > Malacostraca > Isopoda > Armadillidiidae > Armadillidium > Armadillidium nasatum. The sequence continues at coordinate 9,346 of SEYY01021294.1, read as the reverse complement.
AATTACTTATTGACGGATCCCCTATATAACGGTGAGGCACTTGGATATAATACTCTAAATCTCTATCATCATTGTTAAATATAAAGGCAAGTCGTACAAAATACTCACGACGTTCTCTCATATCTCTGCGTATTTGACCAATAACACGTTCAATAACATCTTCAAATCCATTTTCTAAATCATTTAAAATGACAGGATTATTAACTCTTACATTGTATCTTGCGTTTTGTATTGGCCCCGACCTTCGATTAACACTCAAAGTTCTTACCCTTACGACTTCTTCTTCTTCGTTATTAGCTCTTGTTCTCTGTCTCGAAGGGCCTGATTCATGGGTGGAATCATCATGGGGGCGTTTACGGGGGGTCATCTTAACAAAACTGAAATATATATATATATATATATATATATATATATATATATATATATATATATATATATATATATATATATATATATATATATATATATATATATATATATAGGGTAACCGTTGTCTTAATTACTTTTCATTTCTAAAAAAAAACCATCTTATATGATAGAACAGAAGATTATTATTTTATACTAAATATTTTTAATAAAATAAAGAAGAGAATTTTTTTTCACCATGGATAATATATATATATATATATATATATATATATATATATATATATATATATATATATATATATATATATATATATATATATATATATATATATATATATAATATATATTACTATGTTTTAACTATAAAATCGATTCTAGAAATAAAATGAAAATAAAAGAAAAGAGGAAAAGTAGAAGAAACAAATTTAAAAAAATGATATAAAAGAAATAAATGAAGAAAAAAAATAAAAAAAAAAAAAAAAACAGAAATGATATAAAAAAGAATAAAATGAAGAAATAAAATACACAAGAGTACAGTAAACAGAATAAGGAAAAGAAGAAACAATTGAAAATGATATAAAAGAAATAAATGAAGAAAAAAATACACAAGAGTACAGTAAACAGAATAAGGAAAAGAAGAAACAATTTTAAAATGATATAAAAAAGAAATAAATGAAATGAAAAAATACGAGAAAAGGGAAAAAGGAAAATAAATAATTTTTCACCCAATCGAGATAATAATAATATTAATTCAGTGAAAAAAAAATACACAAGAGTACAGTAAAAGAGAAAAAATATATAAAAAGTTAATTTTCAGCTCAAGGAAGATAAAAAGATTTTTCTTACCTGTTACACTCGAAATAAAAATGAATCGAAGATGGAGTATGGGTAGAGATGTAAATAACCAGGGTCTTTTTTCTGTCTGAAAATTCTTACTGCGTCGACCTGTAAATAAGTTTTTTAAATTAGAATCTAATTGTTTGGAATATATATATATATATATATATATATATATATATATATATATATATATATATATATATATATATATATATATATATATATATATATATATATATATATATATATATATAGAGAGAGAGAGAGAGAGAGAGAGAGAGAGTTGTATGTTTATACGAGAAATGTAGAATAAAAATTTCGATTACTACAAAGATGACACAATTGCCCAAAATTCGAACCAAGTTTAGTTCCAACCCTAATGGTCTAGAACAATAAAAAGATAACAACAATTACCACTTTTGATCTAATAACAATTCAATCAACAACAAAAATAATAAGAGTAATAATAATAATAATAATAATATTAATAATAATAATAACATAGGACTTAACTATCATTAAAAAGCGTTGCCGATTTTTAAATCGAAAAGAAAAAATAAACCCCCCGCAAATAAAATTGTACATAAAAAGTTAAATTATTAAACGCTAAAAATAACAATGAGGTGAACAACCTTCAAAATCATAAAATGTAAAGGCTCCAAAATGGAGAAAAAAATCTCGAACTCAAAATATATATATATATATATATATATATATATATATATATATATATATATATATATATATATATATATATATATATATATATATATATATATATATATATATATATATATATATATATATATAAACATTACCTTTTTTTTTTTTTTTTTTTCTCTGTGTCGGATTTTAAAAACCTTATAAACTCCCTTTGTTCAGCCGCAGTTTTGTAAATTAGTGAATGTCTATACGTATAATACGGATTTACGATCCTTTTATATATGGAACGAAATCAGTTACCAAATATTGTTTTTTGAAATGATCCCCCATAAAATTCCACTTACCATTTTTTCCAGTTATTTTAAAAAGAGGCTATAAAAATATCTTTGACTCACTGAAACGTATATATATATATATATATATATATATATATATATATATATATATATATATATATATATATATATATATATATATATATATATATATATATATATATATATATCTGGAATGATCGGAATTTTTTTAGGATAAGTCAGCTATTAAGGAAAAAACAAACAAATAACGGAGCTATGGTAAACTCGATCATTCAAAGAAGATGTATAAAATATTTTTATTATTTTAAGTAGAGATGAAAATGATAATTTTTTATGAGGTATACTGAATAAATTCTTTGTGAAGAAGTAAAAGAATTTAAAATATCAAGTTTTTTACTTTTTATGTATGTTAATAGTAACTGACAACTCAAAATTATTATTAAAAAGCCTTGAAATGAGTATTTTTTAAAGTAAGATGAAATGAAAATGTGGAGATAAGACAGAAATTTATTACTAATATTATGCAGGTGTTTTTGAGACCTTCTAAAAGCATTTAAAATATTTTATGGAAGTGTTTATAAGAGCAAACTCGTATTTTAAAAAAAAAAAAAAAAATAAGTTTATATATAATAACATAAAAAAAGTCCAAAGTCTCCTTCAATAAGAATTTGAAATATTTTTTATGGAAAAATCAATTTCGTAAAAAAAAAAAAATAAAAAATGCTTTACTTTCATTCATAGTTTTTATTTCTGTATTCAGTTTTAAAGTAAAAAAATAATATTTGATAAAATATGAAATTAAAAACTTGAAATAAAAATAACATATATATATATATATATATATATATATATATATATATATATATATATATATATATATATATATATATATATATATATATATATATATACCTTCTAACCATGACAACGAGAAAAATAATAAAAATAATAATAAATACTCTAAGCTCTTACTGATGACTTAAAACAGTAATTACGTTTTTTATATTTGAAAGTTCTCGCTGGTTGAGTGGTTAACGCACTGGAGTAACAAATCTCGAGGTCTATGAGCGTAAGATCGAGTCCCTGTTTTTAAAATTTTTTTCCATGTTAAAATAAAAGAAAACTGAAATAAACCAAGTTGTTTTAAGGGAAGGAATTATATTTCATTATAAATATTTTAAAAATACATGATATATATATATATATATATATATATATATATATATATATATATATATATATATATATATATATATATATATATATATATATATATATATATATATATATATATATATATATATAATGGCAAATAAATTAATAAAAATAATATATATATATATATATATATATATATATATATATATATATATATATATATATATATATATATATATATATATATATATATATATATATATATATATATATATATATATATATATAACTGTAACCATGACAATGAGAAAAAAATAATAATAATAAATACACTAAGTTTTTTTTTCCGTTCAAAATCATTTATAAATATTTTAGGAAAAGAAAATATTAATGTTAAAAGCTATAAACCCGCTTTCCATCCGTATTGGCCCGATGGAGTATTGGTAGAGCTTCCGCTAGCAACTGAGATGTCCCCAGTTCGATACCCGTTTCTTGAGTAATTTTTTCCATTCAAAAACTTATATAAAAATTGAATTTTTTGTTCTAAGTTTGAAAAAAATATATGACAGAGAATATATATATATATATATATATATATATATATATATATATATATATATATATATATATATATATATATATATATATATATATATATATATATATATATAACTGTTTCCATGGTTACGAGAAAAATAATAATAATAATAATAATAATAATAATAATAATAATAAATGTGTGTGTGTGTGCCAGCGTCCGCGCTCTCGACTGCGTGTGTGCGTGTGTGCGCCGCGCCCGACGCCCGCGCGCGAAAACAAAGCCATAAATAAAAGAATTTTCCTTTTTCAAGTAATTGCTCCGTTGGCCGAGTGGGTAAAGGCATGGAAATTGATTCAAAGGACCCGGGTTCAATACCAGAAAATGAAGACTTAAAAAATCGAGTTTTTAAGAGCGTTCGTTTGTTTGTTTGTTAGGCTTTCAAGTTTTTCAAATAAGAGAGAATCCGTGACGTCAGCAATGCTGGACTGTGATTGGCTGGAAGATTCCCAGGTTGTGACGTATCATTCCAATTCCCATTCCAAAATACAACCCGTGACGTCATGACCTTTCAAACATACAAGCTATGACGTCATCAAAGGAACCTTGCAAAATACAACCAAGCATACGCAAAAACGGCTCATCAAAAGAAACCGCAAACCATAAAGGTGAGAAATAGGTGAGAAATAATTAAAAAAACAAATAAAATAACACCACAAAACAAGATCACATCAAAGATAAGACCGCAAAACAAGATCTCAATTAAGATAAAACCGCAAAAAACACCTCACAAAGGTACGTGAAGATAGGAATTTGCAAATTCCTTGCAAATTCCTAGCCTTGTTGCAAATTCCTAGTGCAAATTCCCAACCTGGTTGTGGTGTACATTACTACTACTAGTTTTTATTTCACAGATTATTTTGCATCACACTTCCCAACTCGATAATATTACAAATCGATACTTCTCGATGTAATAATGCATCAACATTCATTGTCAAGCAGACTATATAATATTATTGATGGTTGTGCTATATAGGAAATAATGAGCAAAAAATATCGAAAAAATTATCGATAATGCTTTCGATATTTAAAATCTATCGACAGTGCGATGGTACTTTTGATAACTTCCCATACCTACCTAGCCTAAAATTATATGCAAATATATTAAAAATTATCTTTGACTATGAGGGCAAATCGTTTTGAAAATGAGAAGAAGGGGAGGGAAGGAGAGGGAGGGGAAGGGAAGGGGAGGGGAGAGGATGGAAGGGGAGGGAAGGGAGGGGAGCAGCGTTAATTAATTGTCACTGTGGGATTTGGACCTCCTACAAGGGCGAAGGGGGGGGGGAGGTAAGATACTAAATTTTGCCTTACGTAATTATAGGTGAGCAGCTATCAAACAGTCGTATTTATTTCCTATTATTTTAAGTAGTAGAAAACACAACTAAATTTTTTTTTCAGTTAATTTGGTTAATTTTACATAAAAAAATATTCTTAATATTTAATTAATTAAAAAAAATAGAAAAATGTAAATGTGAAAATATTTTCGTTAATGCGTGTAACCTTTGCAAATAAAATCAAGGCAATAAAAAAAAAATATTTTTTCTGATGGAAAAATGGAAAAAATTTTTTTTTTTAATTTTCTTGTTTTCTATTTCCTGTAATTCTATCAATAAAGTACGATTTTATAATATAATATATATATATATAATATATATATATATATATATATATATATATATATATATATATATATATATATATATATATATATATATATATATATATATATATATATATATATATTATACTGTAATTACCACAATAAAACCGTGGAATATAATTTGAATACTTTTGTACCATCAGTGGTGTAGTGGTTAGCGCAAAGTCTTACCATCTAAGAGGCCAGGGTTCGAATCCTCATTAGCAGAAGTATATATATATATATATATATATATATATATATATATATATATATATATATATATATATATATATATATATATATATATATATATATATATATATATACTCTCCTTTGTAGGATTTTCAACCTGTCAGTGGAATGAGCATCTTAATTTATCTGGCCATTAATTGACCTTTACTTTTAAATCTAAGGATTGAGCATATCGGTAGGGTTTTAATAGCAAATAGTTAAGGGAATAGTTGAAAAGACTTTTCACTTTACAAGCTACGCATCTTGATTCATGCTAGAAGTATAATATCTATACAAAAATCATATATATATATATATATATATATATATATATATATATATATATATATATATATATATATATATATATATATATATATATATATATATATATATATATATATATATATATATATATATAGGCGGGATATATCCGGGAATTTAAAACCGGATACTGAATACCCGGTTTTTACTGTACGGTCGGATATTAATTAAAATTTAAATTCACTTTTATTGCTAATTATTAATAGGGTATAATATATATATATATATATATATATATATATATATATATATATATATATATATATATATATATATATATATATATATATATATATATATATATATATATATATATATATATATATATATGGGGTGGACTAAAATGAGGAAGCACATGGTGAATGCTTGAATTTATTTCTTATTACGGTGTTGCAACCATCTTTCACATTCATAATCATCTGAATTCTTCTAGATTGGTGGTGCATAATGGGATGTAACACCATTCCATATTCAAAGATAGACTATTTTCAAGTACGGATGATGGTGGTGGATAAGATCTCGAACCCTATTCTCTAATATTGACCACAAGGGCTCTTTTATAAACGTTTGCCGATTGTGTAGACAAGGGAAGACATGAAACTTAATCTGCATGTTCATTGAACCACGAATAGATAACATGAGCTGTTTGAATTGGGGTTTTATTATCTTGATAAATGTCACTATCTCCAAGGAACTTTCTCTGCTCAATTGGATGAAAATGGTCACCCATAATGATCACATAATTCTTGGCAGTTACATTACTATGAATTGCGATAATTGGGCCTGCAGAATATGGATGACCAAACCATGTTGGAACCTCATTCGTGCTTCACCTGTGGCATAAGGTAGTCTAGATCATATTCCTAGGATGGTGTTCTCCACACTCAAACTAGATAGGAGGTTAGGAACAGTGCGAAGGTTGATTCATCTGATAAAGGACTGTCTTCCATTGTCAGGATGATAAATCAAACCTTATGAGTGTTGCACTATTTTCTCCACTTTCTGACATTCATACCATACAAAAGGTTTGGCGATTTCAACACACTCATGAATAATGAGCCTCCATTAATGAGTTTTTTGCTCACTATTTTTGTGCTGATATGTTTTGCAAAACTGATATTTATCTTAGGAATAATTTATGTAGCTTTTGTTTTCTCATTATTTTTCAGTCCTTCGCAATGCTCTTCTGTCTCTGTCATCTGATTTCGACATGTCCACTCTGGTGTCTATATAATGATTATTTCCGGAAGTACAAAATGGGTCCCATGACCTTCGATATTGTATCTCTAGACCAACAAGTTTCTCCCTTTGAAACGTTGCATTTGAATCAACACAGAATGTTGACAACAGAGCAACTGACTCTATACCTACCGATGTTATAGGTTTCCTATCACGTGTTACACAAGAGCACCTGAGATGTCGCTTCAATTTCAGGGCGCTGATATGCGTCATATTTACACATTTTTTCTTCCTACTGCTTACATATTTTTTTTCATATATATATATATATATATATATATATATATATATATATATATATATATATATATATATATATATATATATATATATATATATATATATATATATATATATATATATATATATATATATATATATATATATCCTGTTTGCAACTTAACTTAAATTACATGCCAGGATCTCAAAGAGTGAATAGTCCATCTGGTTTTTTTTACAGTTTTTCTTACACAATGTCACTATAAATCAAGTCTCTAATCTCTTCTTTAAGAATAATAACAGATCATTGCTATAAATTCCACCAAAACCACGCTAGATTTTTATTCCAGCAAAACCATGCTAGACTATTATCCCAGCGAAACAATGCTAGACTTTTGTTCCAGGAAAACCATGGAAGACTTTTATTCCAGCGAAACCATGAATTGGAATTGATACTTTAATTAGAAGTCAATGAATGATTCCATTTTTACCACAAAATAAATTCTTATCTATTTAGTTTAGATCCGTAACGAAACTGATTTGCATAGTATTTATTAACAAAGTAATGATATTTCTTACGGAGTTATAAACGAAGGTCACATATTTCCCAAATGGATGGATATTTACAATTTTTATCCTTGAAATTTTAACTACCACTACCCTTCAATAATATATCGATATATATATATATATATATATATATATATATATATATATATATATATATATATATATATATATATATATATATATATATATATATATATATATATATATATATATATATTATATATATATATATATATATATATATATATATATATATATATATATATATATATATATTATATATATATATATATATATATATATATATATATATATATATATATATATATATATATATATATATATATATATATATATATATATATATATATATATATATATATATATATATATATATATATTATATATATATATATATATATATATATATATATATATATATATATATATATATGACTTTTAAGTTTTACATAGACATTTTTAGAAAAAGTTGATAATATAGTAGAGACCATTGAGACTTTAGGTCGAATTATTTTGGTACTGTTATTCGGTACAGTTTTTGAAGTTGATAAACCATAGACTTTAATTAATTTATAAATTAAAAGAGAAATGGGAATGACGGAAATTTTAATTAAAGTAAATTAACTGATAAAGTGTTTTTCTTTCATTTCCACTTAGATAATGCTATAATGTGTCCTTTTACGTTACTGCTAATATATATATATATATATATATATATATATATATATATATATATATATAATATATAATATATATATATATATATATATATATATATATATATATATAATATATATATATAGTTTATAAAGCTTTTTATATAAAACTAAATACTGTATATATGTATAGACATTTTGTATTTAAAGGAAGAAAAATTTGTTATAGAAGATCAAGGCTAAAAATGACTTATTACAAATTTTAAGAGAATGCAATCGCCGATATTCAATTCTTAAGAGTCACGGGTTGAGTCTGAAGGTCTGAAGGCTACCCAATCTATTTCGCCCTTGGTTTTTTCGCTCATTTGTGCAATCGTGTAATTATGATGCATAGCAACACCCAAATTGTGTACAAAAAAAAAAAAGTATATCAGGTACGTATTCTACGTTATTTTTACGTAATGATCAGTCTATTTATCTATTTATTTTTGTATTTTAC
>SEYY01021293.1:25000-30108 GCA_009176605.1 Armadillidium nasatum | reverse complement strand
TATATTTGATTAGATTAAGAAAGAGAAACTAAGTTAGATAATTTGTTGGTAATATTATACACAAGAGAAATAAGACAAGTAAATGTTTGACTTATGCTTTAGTTAAACAAGAGACAATAATTTATTGTCCTGAAAACTCCAAGGGGATTTTTCTTCACATTTTATTAGCTTTATCCAAAAAGGACGTTCTTCGCCTTTCGTGAGCTTAAAGAATTATTTCTATATTTTCTGTTTTTATTATTTTCAATTTATGTTTCTTTCTTTTTATTATTATTATTATTGTTATTATTTAACTGAAATAATTTTTATTTTTGAAAGTCTTTTTTATTCCCTAAGTAGTCTATATAATATTTATCTTATTATTATTATTATTATTATTATTATTATTATTATTATTAATTATTATTATTATTATACTTATTAATTATTATTATTATTATTATTTTATTATATATTATATTATTATTATTATTATTATTATTATTATTATTATTATTATTATTACTATTATTATTATTATTATTATTATTATTATTATTATTATTATTATTATTATTATTATTATTATTATTATTATTATTATTATTGTTATTATAGATAAAACGAGAAAGAAATAGTAATCAAAGAACTAAGAATGGATAACAAAATAATGACAAACAAACAACATATATTCAAAGAATTGAACATATAACGTCGTATAATCTTTACTGCCATAGGTGAAACCTATCAGCTGATATCCCTCAGAAGAAATATTGTTTGCTGAATACATAAGACTATACGACGAGCAAAGATTTGCTTTCAAAAACGTATCACCATCAGATGTTGAGTGAGCCATAAATAATTGAAGAAGAAAAACTCTGACATAGCGAACCAAACTGGATTTACAAGTACTGTAAAAAAAAGAAACTTCGACAATATTAGCCACCCTCTAAAGTCACCAGTATTAGGTCGTTACCTAATTGAATTAAAAATTGGGAAAGTCACCCCTGTTCCCAAAACAACTGAGTTCCTTCCTGAAAAATTTTCTTCCGATCTCAATCCTGCAAACTACTAGTAAAATCCTAAATAAATATGTACACACTCAACTCACTAATTACTTTCAAGAAAACGGACTTCTCTCACAAACCTCAATTTGATTTTACTAAAAATCGCAACACAGCGGATGACCTTATTTTCCTAACTGAAAATATATACAGAGAACTAAATCGAAAAACAGAGGTGCGTAATATTACTATTGCATTTCTCGAAAGCATTCGATGTAAATTCCACACAACCTACTCTTAAGAAAATTAGAAAGATTTGTGGTCACGAATGGCTTGCTAAGATGGTTCCAACCATATCTATCTGATCGAACACAATTTGTTCGTTTAGGAGACACATTCTCCTCCTTTGCTTAAATATTTCGAGGGATGCCCCAGGGATCTATCCTGGGACCGTTTGTTTTTAATATATATATACCAATGACTTTCCAAATTATCATAATTCCTTACATTCACAATATGCAAACGATACTGCTATTTTAATATCATATCGAGATATCTCCAAACTAAACTCTAAAGTAAACAATGTGCTAAAACACATTATTGTTTAACATGGATAAAGGCAAACAAACTCTCCCTAAATTTAAATAAAACGCATTTTCTAATACCAACAAATCAAAATAAGCCTTTGCAGATTAATGTTAAATCAAAAGATATTGTCATTAGTCAAACAGCGTCTGAAAATTACTTGGTGCTATCTTCGACGATAAACTCACTTTCAAAGGACACATCAATAGTCTTATCACAAGATATATATATATATATATATATATATATATATATATATATATATACTATATATATATATATATATATATATATATATATATATAATATATTATATATATATATATATATTATTATATATATATATATATATATATATATATATATATAATATATAATATAATATATATATATATATATATATATATATATATATATATATTATATATATTTATATATATATTATATATATATATATATATATATAAATATTATATATATATATATATATATATATAACTGACGGATTCCTAAAGATTAGAGACTGTTCCGAAATATATTCTAAAGAAACTTTACTACAGTCTTGTCTATCCCCAAGTACTCTACTGTCTGTTAATATGTGGTTGTGCCAGTGAGTAATTGTTACAATCTCTGGTAATTAAGCAAAAAAAAAAAAGATAGTTGTATATTATCAGGATCGCGTAATTGTTATGAACATAAAACCCCACTTTTCAAAAGTTTATCTATACTGAAACATCAGAATATCTATCTATACTCCCTTTGTAAGCAGCCACACCTTTAAAGTCATAAATGGAAATGCGAATCAGCTTCTAACTCACCTAAAGATACAGATCTCCGTATCACAAAACCTTTTACACTAGACAAAGCAAAACACTTTCTAACTAAATCTCTAAGGGACATCTCTTATAAGGGCATCGATGAGTGAAACAGTCTCCTCTTCCTATAACTCTCAGCAATTACCCACCCTTGGGTCTTTTAGAAAAGCATAAAAAAATACTTACAATTGAAATACTAAAGAGCACTTATGGACCAATTCTCCTCAGGAATTAGTTACAGTTAAATGATAAGGATGATGATGGTAGAAATATTAATATCATTATTAATATTATAATCATTATTATTATAATTAATATAAATTTTATAATTATTATTAATAACTTATTAATAATATTATTATTAATAATACTATTATTATTCATATTATTACTAATATATTATTATCATTATTTTTATTTTTTTTTTTATTAATTATTATTATTAATTTTTATTATTATTTAATTATTATTATTATTATTATTATTATTATTATTTTATATTATTATTATTATTATTATTATTTTATTATTATTATTATTATATATTAATTATTATTATCATAGCAGTTATTTTTGCTGCTATATTTTCATTTTTAATTTTATTATTATTATTATTTTGATTATTATTATTATCATAATAATTTTTTTATTTTATTATTATTATTTTTATTTATATATATATATATATATATATATATATATATATATATATATATATATATATATAATATATATATATATATATATTATATAAAAAAAAATAATAATAATAATAATAATAATAATAATAATAATAATAATAAACAAATTGAAATTCAAGAGAGGTTTGAAATGACATGTAAAAGGTGTGTTTGATATTCGAAAGCGAGAAAAGCGTCAATTAAAGGATAAAAAAATTACGAAGTTTTTGAAACTTATTTTTCAGATTAGATTTTAAGGGATTTCAGATGAGATTTAAAACTTTCCTCAAAAGATAAGAGATAAATTCTATTTGGGTGAAAATATGTACAAAGTATCATGATCGAATATTTAGATTCCATTTTTTTTTTCTTTTCTTCTTTCTATACGATAATATATATATATATATATATATATATATATATATATATATATATATATATATATATATTATATATATATATATATATATATTATAATATATATATATATATATATATAATATATATATATATTATATATATATGCATATATAGTATAATATATATATATATATATATATATATATATATATATATAATATATATATATATATAATTATATATATATATATATATATTATATATATATATATATATATATATTATATATATATATATGTGTGGTGTGTGTGTGGGTTTGTGTGTATAGTATGCTTGTTGTCGTGAAAATTCATAGAATTCTTTTCTAAATATTTTAATACCTAGATTCAAAATTTTAATGTGAAATCAATTGATAGAGACGTGCTCGCCTAAAGCTGCTTTTTATAATGATGGAAATCTTTTCAAAGAATAGAATTCAACATAGATTAACGAGTGGTAAAGAAAGGATGTTATTTGTATATCAAAGATTTGTGCTTTGAAGGAACGGAAGAAAGATTGATAATGATGAAAAATATATTATATATATATATTATATATATATATATATATATATATATATAATATATAATATATATATATATATATATATTATATATTATATATATTATATAATTAAAAATAAGAACTTGACATTTCAATAATGGATATAATTTGTGCTTATTCTTTCAGGAAGATATATTATTGTTAACTACATAAATTCTTTACAGTCAAATGCATTTTATTAGATCAAAACTATGGATAGGATAATAATAATAATAATAAAAATAATAATAACAATAATATAATATATAATAATATAATATAATAATATAATAATAATAATTATAATAATAATAATATAAATAATTTTTTTTTTTTTTTTTTTTTTTTTAATATATAATATATAATATATTAATATTACTATATATATAATATATATATATTATAATATATATATATATATATATATTTAATAATACTAATAATAATATATATATTAATTAATATATTACATACATTATATAATGAAAATGATAATAATTGTAATAAAAAAGGAATAGTATATATATAACTTATACACTAAATAATTATAATACTCATCATCTACCTTAATCACTATCCTTTCTATTACCTAATATGAATATAAGTAAAACTCGATTATATACAATAATAGTATATGGCTAAATTCCACCACATATCTATTATAATAAAAATATATATCTTTTATATAATATATATATTTTTTTTTTTTTTTTTTTTTTTTTTTTTTTTTTTTTTTTTTTTATTTTTATATTTTATTTAATATTATTTTATTTAAAATACCATTTATCAATAAATATATATTGAGAAAAGATAAAAGACTAACTAAAACCCTCCCTGTTCATCTAAGCTTAATTTGCATTAAATATGAAATATTTGTTCTGTACCAGGCCATTTAAGTTTATTCAAATAAGATAAACAATATATTGGCGAAGTAAATATTAATATACTGATTCAGGTAAGAGCTGGTTCCTTAAACCTTTTTATTATTGTACTATCTCACTAAGTTAAATTAAGAACCCTTTATTTTATTTATTAATTATTATTTATTACTATTAATAATACTCTCAAATTATTAATTCTTCACTCTTAATGTATTTATTATT
>SEYY01021292.1:62500-64821 GCA_009176605.1 Armadillidium nasatum | reverse complement strand
TATATATATATATATATATATATATATATATATATATATATATATATATATATATATATATATATATATATATATATATATATATATATATATATATATATATATATATATATATATATATATATATATATATATATATATATATATATATATATATATATATATATAAGTGATGCTTAAAGTTTGTTCCAAATTATACAAATAACTCACTTTAAATGTGTCCATTTCAGACTCAGTCCCATCACCTTCAGTGCCTTGATGTGGAGGAGTAAAATTCGATTCAATATTACACTTTATTTCCTCCAATATCCTCATCTTGACAGCTGGGTACTTCCCCTCATTTAACCTACGTACCACTCCGAGTTTGAAGTGAAGGTGCTGGGCTGTTGCCATAAGCAAATCAAAATCATCAAAGATACTGCTGAACCTCGGTTCAAAGTCCTTTTCTTTTCCTTTGTTTGGCTTTGGTGCTTTAACAAGTAGTTGACTATGTTTTTGGCATAGTTAAATTTTTGCACCTCTCTTTGCATTTCCACGAGATTGTCCTTGAGGAGGAAGAGGTTAGGCAATAGAACTCCCACGCACGCATTCTTCTCATCCTGCAACATATCCATCCTAACAGCAATAGGTGTCATTATTTCGATGTACTCGGCAACTACCTCCTTGTCAGTTTTATTAAATATTGGAAGACAAGGCTTTTGTTCCATACAAATGTTGTTGATTTGTGTCATGCTACCATCAAGGTTCTTAAGCAGCTCTTTCATAGAATCGTATAGGGAGTTCCAGCGAGTAACGCTTTGTGTTTTAAACTTTGTTCCCAACTCCTTCTTGATTCTCGCAGCAGTTGTAGTTTTCCTGTTTTGAGCATTCCACAATGCCTGTGCTTTAGCAAGTGTCTTATTAAATGGATAATTGGCACCAGAGGACCAGCGAGGAACATTCGAAACATCCCTAGTAGCCAAGATGTTTAATGTGTGGGAAATGCAACGGCGATGTTTAGGTAGGATAAGGGCATCATGTTCTTTTGTCAAGCTCACAACCAGGTTTGGTTTTAACTCATGAAAATGCAAATGAATGACAGAAGTTTTCCCCTTTTTTTTGTGATTGGGGGGCTCGATCAAAATCAAAATTTATATGCATCTATGTTTAGTAGCATAGTTTTAATCATTAAAATTTATTCTAGAGCCTATTTTTTATCAATTATCTTACTAAAATGTTGACAATTTTTATCATAATTTTCCTTTCTTTTGGTTATAATTTTTTATAACATCATTTGGTACAATTTTTAATAACAAATTCATTATCTACACATTATTACCTTTCGTTTGGTATATAATAACCCCTAATTTCAGATATATATATATATATATATATATATATATATATATATATATATATATATATATATATATATATATATATATATATATATATATATATCCTCTGAGAATTTCTAATTTGCATACTACTAACTAAATTTAAATTTTTCGGTATTAAAAATGAGTTTTTCGTTTTCTTTATTATGTCATCTTGTTCTTGAAGCATTGATATATTTCAGATCCAATGAATTAGTCATTTTAATTAGTCAATTATCTTAATTATCATAATTAAAAAGGTAAGCCTTTTTTCATATTAAAACCCTTATATTTCAGAAACTACTATGTCAATTGTTTTGAAACTTTGTCAGAATGTTTTATATTTCCTATAGAGCATTTTGATTATCAAAATTCATTGTAAGGTATTTTAATTACCTTCATATAAATTTAATTGAATAATAATATGAATTTTGTTAAGAAAATGGCGCTTGATTGTCACGTGACTGGTTGCCGCCTTTCACTTCACTTTATTTTAAGCGAATTTTTCTAAATTTATATATAATTTGTTTTATTTTTTTTACATATTTCGATTTGTTTTATTTTATGAAAAATTATATAATAATTTCAAATCTCTTAAAAATCTAATTAATTTTCTCAATGGAAGCATAATTGGAAACTTTTCAGTTAACAGTCAAATTTCGACATCTTTTATAAGAACGTTTGAGATCGTTTTTCGACGCATTGAATTTGCCTTTATATATATTGCCCGGGCGAGCTTTAACTCACTTTCAGTCTAGATATCAGAGGGTGAACTATTGTTAAGTGTTGTGATAATATTTGCTTCATTTATGCTTATTTGATAAGTTACTTTCATAAATTACTTTCATTAAGACACATAATAGTTAATTATTATTAGAATTATCTTTTAATAATACTCATAAATACATTTCTTGGATTATAAGAAAAAAAACTTCATCTTTATATCTGGTTAGAAGAAGAACGAGG
>SEYY01021292.1:50000-55000 GCA_009176605.1 Armadillidium nasatum | reverse complement strand
AAAAATGAATTTTCAAAGAAATCCTGTTCAGCAGTTTACCTGTTCTTCTAAGACTGACACATATCGGTACTTTGAAGTAACAAGTTCATCACTATCTGGATTAGATGTCTCTAAAGCTAAACAGAGAGGTTTTGTAAATCCACTGGATAAGCCGGTTCAAGGAGATGGAAATGTGGATGTACAAAGTAGAATTATCAAGGTTGATAAAGATCAAATAGTATCGCTAATCTCTGAAATAGGCCAACTTTGGTTACAGAAGAAGAATGAAATTGAAATTTCTGAACAAATTCCTGTGATTTTGAATAGACTTGATTTTTCTACTATATCTTTATCAAAACCAGTTACATTTTAACTACTTTTTGGAAATAATAGTTCTGGTTCCTAGTACAAATTTTAAAAAAGAAAAAGAAAAAGTTTTTTTTTTTAATTTAATTATTTTTTATTGATAATACATCATTATGGAGAATAATATAAATGTAAGTCAGTGGAACATAAGAGGTTATAATTCTAATAAATATTATCTAGAATATATAGTAAGCAGACATTATATTAATATTATAGCTTTACAGGAAACTTTTTTCTGGATATTGAAAAGGATTGTTATTTTAAAAAGTTTTATATTTTTCGTTAAGATAGAAATAATAAAGGTGGTGGAGTACTGTTAGGGATCAGAAATGATATTCCTTGTCAAGAAATAAAATTGAAGACGAATCTAGAAATAGTGGCTGTTAAGTTATTTTTACAACCTTATGACATTATAATCTGTAGTATATATCTTCCACCCAATGTTCCTAATGTAGTAGAGCAATTTGAGGTGTTTCTTCAGCAGTTTCATGGTAGCACTTCATTATTATTACTAGGAGATTTTAATTCACATCATGCATCGTGGGGTTAGGATCATAAAAATGATAGAGGGGAACAACTTTCTGAGTTATATCTCAAGCGAAATCTATTATTATTAAATGAGACTGATCCAACATTTGTATCAGATGTTTCTGGGAATATGTCAATATTGGACATCTTTTTCAACAGCAGACATGATTGGTTCTTTCACTTGGTCTACCCATAAAGACACCTTAGGTAGTGATCATTTTCTGGTGCTTCTGTTTTCAAATACTATTTACATAGATAGGAACAAACGTCCACATTGGATTATAGATGATAGGAAGTAGAGGGAATTTGAAAATAAACTTACTTTAACAGAAGTAGACTATGATCAAGATATCAATAAAATATATTTTTCTTTGGTTGATGCCTCTATCAGAGCAGCATTGTTGGTTATAAAACAAAGTTCGTCCAGTGTAGTATCTGGAAAGTTCAAAGCATGGTGGAATGAAAATTGTAAAAAGGCAATTAAATAAAAGAATAGAAAGTTTCGGAAATTTAGATGCCATCCAATATTGCAAAATAAAATAGAATATCAATGAGCAAAGGCTAAACAAGATTTGAGGTTAAAAAAGCTAAAAAAAGTCTTTCCAAAAATTGTATTTGCAGTCGATTACTGAAAGTACATGTCTTTCCCAAGTATGAAATAAAGTAAAGTTTTTAAAAACAATTCTCATAAAGTGAACCATGTGATATTACTCATGGCAGATAACTCTGAGATAATAAGGGATCTATTACGGGTTGGAAATGAGTTGGCTTATACTTTTGCTAGGATTAGCAGTATAAAAACTCATAGGGAACCTTTTGTTTATAACATGGTTGTGGCTGAGTTTGAAGGATTGAATTTTGAGGTGGATTGTAAGACCTGTGGTTTGAATTTCTCTCCTACAAAAACCAGAGCCATAATTTTACAAGAAGACCGTATGACAAACCACCACCTTTAAAACTCTGTGACTTTGAGATAATATTATACACATAGTCATAAGTTTTTGGGACCGACAGTTGACAGTAGGTTGAACTTGGACCCTTTTTTGTTTAAGACATATTGAAGATCTTAAACAAAAAAGGGTGAAAGCTTTTACACTTTTCCGATATCTTTGTAGCAATATTTGGGGTGTAGAAAGAGATACCTTGTTATACCTATACAAGGCTATTGTGAGATCTAAGCTGGATTATGCTTGTTTTGTGTATGATGCACTCTCTGATACTCGTCTCAAAATCTGGATAGAATCCAATATCAGGGGATAAGACAGGCCATAGGTGCACTGAAATGCTCTATGGTTGATTTTCTTGAGGCAGAGGCTAATATCATGCCACTATCTATTAGAAGAAAGATGCTTGGGTTGAATTATATTTGTAGGAAAATTTCAAAATTGGATCATTCTGTGGGTAAATGTTTTCAAAACTACTTTTTTATAAATTTTATGAGCTTTGACCATATAGTCTTCCATGCTTTGGTGGACTAAAGAAATTAATAGAAGAAAATGACCTTCCTGTAAGTAATTTGGCAAGGGCTTCCATGACCTTGATCAGTATACCATCAGGATTTGAATTTGATAATACTTTTGAACATTATCCCAAGAATAAAACTCCACCAAAAATTTATAATATTTTATTGAAGGATACATTGGATTGACTGAGTAGGCAACAACACTACATAGTGTGCCTTACAGATGGATAATGAAATAGGATGTGCTTTTCTATATGAGGATAATATGTTTCAGTTTTCCTTGCCTTCACATAGTTCAACATTTACAGCTGAGGTATTTATTTGCTATTTACAGATCTCTATTGTATTTTTTTTCTAAGCCTCATTACGAAGTGGCTATATTTATGCCCTTAAAAATAATTCTGATAACTTTTTAATACACAAAAATAAAAACTTAATGCATTCATTGGGTGGGAGGAAAGTTAAGTTCATATGGATACCAGGTCATGTGGGTGTTGGCCTACATGATAAAGTAGATGGCGCTGCTAAAGAAAGTACAGTGTTGGGTTTGCCAGTAGTTATCAAGTACTCACTAACAGAAATGAAGTGTGCCATTCGGAGATTTTGTGGTCTGCTGTGGCAGAGGAAATTGGAATCAGTGTAAGGGATTACTTCCAAAAATTAAACCATTGATACAGGATTGGAATTATACTTATAGAGGTAATAGAAGGGAGCAGGTGGTGCTTTCTAGGCTGAGGTTGGGGGCACCACTCTTTGAGGTTATTCATTATATGGAAAATTCTATTGTGAGAACTTGTTTACATTGTAATGTTAGATTGAAAATAAAACATTTTTATAGTATGTCCAGTTTACACACAGCAGAGAGCTTTATTGCAACGAAAGTGTTTAGAATTGTCTTTACCTATTGGATTTGAGTAATATATTGTCTTGCGCTTTTCTTTCGGAATTAGTGATTCTTGAATCAACCCTTGTAGATAGTCAACGGTGCACGAGCGAAGATGCAGTATTCTTCTGAGGATCCATCTGAATTCGCACCATTGTCTCCTATTCCTAAGGACCATGAAGAGGCTTTTGATATTCTTTCTAGAAAAGTTAGGAAGGTATAATCTCTATTTTGAAATTTTTGTATTATATATATATATATATATATATATATATATATATATATATATATATATATATATATATATATATATATATATATATATATATATATATATATATATATATATATATCAGAAATTGAATTTTCGCTGAAATCGAAAAGTGCCTTCAAAGTTTTCCTTCCTTCATCGACGAGGGAACAATAGAGAGTAAGACGGAAATGCCGATAGACCAGGACGATGAAAGCTCTTCAAATGAAAACAGAGCCGAATATAATTTTTATTTTCCCGATGACGCCCCCACTGATGACTACTTTTCCGGACTCTCTAAAAATTATGAAGAAGCAATAAGAACACTTCTAAATTCTGATGTAGCGTTTCAGGAAGGAAAATCTACATTGGATGGGTAATACAAACCATCATGAGCCTCCCCATAATTTTAATAGAAATAATATATTCTGTTTAGATTTCATAACTGAAGATTTGAATCCATCTAATGTTAGCGCAAATTCTTAATAATGCAGAT
Organism: Armadillidium nasatum; assembly: GCA_009176605.1. Lineage (NCBI taxonomy): Eukaryota > Metazoa > Arthropoda > Malacostraca > Isopoda > Armadillidiidae > Armadillidium > Armadillidium nasatum. Next base: position 51,036 of record SEYY01021292.1, on the reverse strand, counting down.
AAAACAAATAAATAAACTTTCGAGAATAGTTGGAACTAAATGTCGATTCTGTGACTCGGAGAATATCAAACATTCTATTAGAAAAACAGAGGCAATTTTTTGCAAAATTGTTGAAGTAACTTGTCACAATTGGAACAAAAATCTTGGTCATGTTAGTTCACATGAAAAAATAGAAATGCCAAAAAAAAAATGGAGGAAGCGTGGAAACAGATGGAATAGCTATGAAAATCTGTATTAGAGCGCTGAATGCCGGTGTAGGGTTTACTGCCCTACAAGAAAACTTTTCTTACGTAAACCTCCCCCCAGTTTCAAGAGGCCAATTCCATATATACCTCATAAATTCTCCAAGTATTATTGAAAATTTAGTTGAACAAATGAAGCAACAGGCTTCAGATATTGTTATTGCCTATTACACTACCATGGGAATGGAAGAAAAGGATGACCTGATGAACATCCAAGTTTCATTCGATGGGACTTGGCTGACAAGGGGGTATGGATCCCTCATCGGTCTCGGTTTTGTTGTTGAGGTAGAGACAGGCATAATTTTAGATTACCATATCCTTTCCAAATATTGCAATAAATGCCAGCAACATGTAAAAAAAAGAAAAGAACATGAGTGAAGAATAGGTAAAAGCTTGGAAAGAGGCACACAAGCCAAATTGCGATGCAAACTATGATGAAAACAAATTCTTCCTCTTGCATGGTAGGAGAAATTGCTGAAATTTTGTTTGCAAGATCTGTAAAAAGAAGTTTGAGATACGAAACGATTCTATCTGATGAAGATTCGTCAACCTTCAATAGATTGAAGAAACTCAATCCGTACTGGGATAAATATCCCATTAAAAAACAGAACTGCTTCAACCACATCAATGAAAAGATTTATAGACGTCTGGAAAACATTAGAACAACAAAACGCCTTGGTGGAAAAGGGGAGGGCAAGTTGACCCAAAAAACTGCTGCGATCTTTGCGAATTTTTATAGTGTGTTAAAAAATACCATGACAATCACACTCAAATAAAAAAATTATATTGGCCTC
>SEYY01021292.1:40000-45000 GCA_009176605.1 Armadillidium nasatum | reverse complement strand
AAGGAAAAGAAAAAGGACAGATTATAAGCCAGGAGGCGAAGATTAATATGAAGAGACTATGAAAGAGGATACCTTAACCATGGGAAGGAAAGAAATCAGATTTGGAGGAAAATAATTAAATTTTGGAGTTGGAGAGTAGACTCAAACAATCCCACAGGAACTAGACAATTTAGTCCTCAAGAGAAGATTCTAAGGGAGAGTTCTTTTTGAGGAGTTTCGTAGTTTGAAAGTAGAAACTTTTTTTGTAGGTTCCCACAATAACACCAACTAAAGGGGAAATAAAAGAAATGACTCTTTTATCAATACACAAAACATGCTATTAATTGGCCACCTAATTTTTCTTCTCCTTTTACTGTACAACAGATCTTCAAGGTTAGTTATAAAAAGATATATTATTTTTGATCTATGGTGAGAAATTTTTTTATGGTATATATGGTATATATATATATATATATATATATATATATATATATATATATATATATATATATATATATATATATATATATATATATATATATAAATATAGACAAATATTAAGGTCTGCTAACTCTCGCAGACCGAATACATCTTAAACATCAATGTTTAAAGTTTGCTATAGGGAAATCGAACCCGGGCCCTATAGCACAAAAGCATAGCGTTTTACCACTACGCTGCTGGCGGTTCAAAAGAGAAATCCAAAGAGGAGGCTTATGAATTCACAAGAGCAACCTCCAAGGATTTCTCCCGACCGCGCTTGAGCGAGTGGCAAATGACCCGGGCTCGGCCCCCTCTTTCCTCTCGCAAACTAAATAGACAGACATATATTAAGAAATCCTTGGAGGTTGCTCTTGTGAATTCATAAGCCTCCTCTTTGGATTTCTCTTTTGAACCGCCAGCAGCGTAGTGGTAAAACGCTATGCTTTTGTGCTATAGGGCCCGGGTTCGATTCCCCTATAGCAAACTTTAAACATTGATGTTTAAGATGTATTCGGTCTGCGAGAGTTAGCAGACCTTAATATTTGTCTGTCTATTTAGTTTGCGAGAGGAAAGGGGGGGCCGAGCCCGGGTCATTTGCCACTCGCTCAAGCGCGGTCGGGAGAAATCCTTGGAGGTTGCTCTTGTGAATTCATAAGCCTCCTCTTTGGATTTCTCTTTTGAACCGCCAGCAGCGTAGTGGTAAAACGCTATGCTTTTGTGCTATAGGGCCCGGGTTCGATTCCCCTATAGCAAACTTTAAACATTGATGTTTAAGATATATATATATATATATATATATATATATATATATATATATATATATATATATATATATATATATATATATAATATATATATATATATTATATATATAATATATATATAAAATTTAAAAAATAAAAAAAAAATATAATATAATAAATATATATATATATATATATATATATATATATATATATATATATATATATATATATATATATATATATATATATATATATATATAATATATATATATATATATATATATATATATATATATATATATATATATATATATATATATATATATATATATATATATATATATATATATATATATATATATATATATATTGTTAAGCTCTTTCTGAGCTTAACACTAAGAAGGCGTACGGTCCTGACGGTATCCCTCCTGTGGTTCTCAAAACTTGTGCTTCCGAGCTTGCACCCTGCCTTGGTAAACTTTTTCGCCTATGTCTTTCTACTTCAACCTTCCCTTCTTGCTGGAAACGTGCGCTCATTCAGCCTGTGCCGAAGAAGGGGGACCCCTCTCAGCCCTCTAACTATCGTCCAATTTCTTTAACCTCCGTTCTTTCTAAAGTTTTCGAATCTATCCTTAACAGGAAGATTTGGAAACATCTCAATTCTTCTAATCTTATCTCTGATCGCCAGTATGGCTTTCGTAAGAAACGCTCTACTGGTGATCTCCTTTCCCTTCTCTCTGACTCTTGGTCCTCCGCTTATTCGGCATTTCGGTGAATCTTTTGCTGTTGCGCTAGACATATCGAAAGCTTTCGATAGAGTCTGGCACAAAGCTTTGATTTCCAAACTTCCCTCTTTCGGAATCTATCCTTCTCTCTGATTTCCTTTCCGGTCGTTCTATAGCCGCTGTTGTAGACGGCCACCGCTCTTCCTTTAAATCTATTAACAGTGGTGTTCCTCAAGGATCTGTCCTATCCCCAACACTTTTTCTACTATTCATTAATGATCTTCTCTCTGTTACTTCATCTCCTATCCACTCCTATGCTGATGACTCCACCCTTCATTACTCTTTTCAATTTGAAAGGCGCCCCTCTCAACAACAGTTACTAGACGCAAGGAAGGGTTGCCTTGGAGCAGCTGACCTCTGATCTATCTCGTATTTCTAATTGGGGCAGAGAGAACATGGTTGTTTTCAATGCCACCAAAACTCAATTCCTCCATCTCTCCACTCGACACAATCTTCCACACAACTATGATATCTTCTTCGAAAACACTCAACTCAGACCTTCATCTGTTCTTAATATTCTCGGTGTTTCCTTTTCTCGTGATCTTTCTTGGAAAGATCACATTACCTCTCTTTCTAAACAAGCTTCTAAGAGGTTGGGTGTTCTGAGGAACCTTCAGTATTTCTTTACTCCACCCCAGTTGCTTGCTCTGTATAGGGGTGTTGTTCGCCCCTGTATGGAGTATGCTTCCCATATCTGGGGTGGTTCCACACATACAGCTCTCCTAGAGAAGGTGGAGTCTAGGGCATTTCGTCTCATCAACTCTCCTGCTCTTACTAACTCTCTTCAATCTCTTTCTGCCCGTCGAATTGTTGCGTCACTCTCTCTTTACTATCGCTATTACAACGGACACTGCTCTTCTGAACTCTCTCGTCGCATACCTCCTCCTCTGAGAAGGGCTCATGCGACTCGACTTTCCACACAGTCTCATCCTTTCTCTGTCCAACTCTCTGACCCCAGGCTTAACCGCTATGCTCTGTCCTACATGTACTCTACTGGTAAAGTGTGGAACACACTCCCTTCTTCTATTTTTCCAACTTCCCATGACTTACACACCTTCAAACGTCGTGTATCGGGACATGTCGGCCTTTAGTTTGACCAGGCTTCCGTCTTTTCCCCAACTCCTGGTGGAATTTTGGTAGGCCTCTTGGCCTTTGCCCACCAGAGGTGATATAAAAAAAAAAATATATATATATATATATATATATATATATATATATATATATATATATATATATATATATATATATATATATATATATATATACTACAGTATCTACCTACACATAGGAGTAAAATAACCACAATGAGCAACTAGGAAGTTGTGATACCCTCTTATAATAGTAAATACTTTTCTATATATTTATGAGGGTTATACCCAAGCTCGAAGTGGAATTTAAGAACATGTATAAGCACATTATATTTCTGTGCTAAAAAAAAAATAAAGAAATTGTCAAATATATATATATATATATATATATATATATATATATATATATATATATATATATATATATATATATATATATATATATATATATATATATATATATATATATATATATATATATATATTGTAATTTCAGAACTACTAATCAGAACCTTTTCATTTTTTTCAGTGAAATTGGATATGTGACTGTATAAAATTTTCATCTATAAAACTTTTTTATGCCCAAGTGAATCCTTCAGTCAAATTTGATGACATCTGTATACCCTTGTACTGAATATACGTGAAAAATGAAATTTGACACCATAAGGCATTTCCTACTAAATACAAGTAATTGTTTATGATAAAGAGGTATGTTTGTAGAGTTTTATTTGGTTATTTTTATGATGAAAACTTCAGATCAATCTATAAAAAAATTAAACAAAATACATCTATTTCATTAATTACCTTAACTTTGAACGTAAATATATTATTTTTCAAAATTCCATCAACTTCAAAGACCATAATTACAAAACACAATTACCAAATTTTTTTTTTTGGAGTTAGCAAGATTGAGTAATATTTTCGTCTCAGGCTTTTTATTTTTTTTAATATTTTTATTGGACCACTCCTTCAAGGGTTTTTAAATTGCTTTCTTAGCCCCAAAATTTTTTTTGAATACCTTGACTAATATCTTTTTTTCCATAGATATATATAAAAATTTGCGAACATGGAAATTTCGATAAGGTGTTTCAGTAGTATTGCTGAAAATTTTAAATGGATCGATCAAGCGACAAAAGTTATAAAAAAAGTGGAGATAGGGATCTAAACTACTAGTCCTACAAAAACTTAACAGGAATACATAAATTAATGTATCTCTTTCAATTCTGTCGATTAACCAAGTTTTATGCTTGTTATCCTCAAAATTAAAGTAAAAAACAAATTTTGAAAAAAAAAAAAAAAAAAAATGAACGATCCCTCTTATTCACGTCAAGGTTTGCCTTGAAAATGTATAACGTTTTCAACTTTATATATATATATATATATATATATATATATATATATATATATATATATATATATATATATATATATATATATATATATATATATATATATATATATTTATTAAAAAATGTAAAGATTCTTTTTCATTTTTAGTTGGAGATGACGCGAAAACACGGTTGCAATACAAAGTAGTCAACATCAATGAAAAAAAAAGAAAGAAAAAAAAGTTCATTTGGGAGTTAAAAGCACTATTAACATTGACACTGAAAAGGTATTTTATGCGACACACAATTGATGATCAAACAAAAAACTAAAATTAACTGGAAAAGAATATTTTCTTTTCTTGTAAACGATTAAATGTATGCCATTGTATAATTTTAACCTTTTTAATTTCAGGCACCATTTAACTCTATCAAAAATAACGTTAAAAAAACAAAACATCCGTTCAACAAAAAGTGACATTCATTACAAAGTTGAAGAAATAATTTTATACTGTCATTTGTTTTTAATTAATGGTAATTATAATTGAATACAATTATAATTAATACAGTGAAAACACAGATGTTATGCTGGATTAA
>SEYY01021292.1:0-35000 GCA_009176605.1 Armadillidium nasatum | reverse complement strand
GAGAGAAAAGAAAAAAAATAAATAATAAAAATAATAATAATAGGCAAAAATAAATAATAATGCTAATAATAATAATAATAATATGCAATAAAGTAATAATAAATGAATGACAATAATAAAAATAACAGTAATAAATTAGTAACAATAATAATAATAATATTATAATAATAATATAATAATATAATAAATAAATAAAGAATATTAATTATAAGGCAAAAAAAATAATAATAATAATAATTAAAATAAGAACAATAATAATAATAATAGTAATAATAATATTAATAATAATAATAATAATAAGAATAATAATAATAATGGCAATAAAGCAATAATAAATCAATGACAGTACTAAGAAGTAACATAGTAATAGCATTACTAGTAGTAACGATAATTATAATAATTGTAATAATAATAGACCATAATAATACTAATAAGACTAGTACTAACTATAATAAGAAGCGAACAGGGAATAATTAGTACTGGTTAAGATAATACTTTTTAATATTGAGTGCAAAAGCTTTCAAAGATTTTTTATTTTTTATATCTGTTGGTAGATCGTTAAATAGTTTTGCTGATTTGAATGTAACAGCTTGTCTGGCCTTCTCTAGCCTGTAAAACGGTGGATTAAAATGTAGGTTAATAATAATAATAATAATAATAATAATAATAATAATAATAATAATCATAATAATAATATATAATAATTATAATTTAAGATCAAAGGGTCAAGTCTAGGATGTATCACGAGTCCAAAAGAAACCTATTGAATACAAATCTAGAAATTTAGTTGGCCTTATATATGTAGTTGTTATTGTCTTAATTTTAAGAATGTTTTAAAGCAAACGTAAATTATTTGGGAAACTTACGAAAGAAAGAATTTATGAAATAAATTAGAAAAAATGATCATTGCAATGATTGATTGGAGCTTAACAAGCTGTCTCCAGGTTTTTGTTTATTTTTAGACGGAGCTCAACGAAGCTGCCTCTAGGTTTGTTTTATTTTAGACGGAGCTCAACGAAGCTGCCTCTATGGTTTTGTTTAGCCTTGCGGATTTGGCATGGTTTTTGCCAAAGACATTTCCTTACCGATTAGGTTCAAAATAGAACAGTTCCTTCGGGATGTCTATTGTAAGGCCGCTGAAATAGAACTATGGTGATTTAGGTACCAAAATGCACCATACTTCGGGGCTAGGAATATATATATATTTTTTTTATTATATATATATTATAATATATATATATTTTTTTTTAGAAGTTTCCCAGAGTTGATTAAATTAACTAAATTTAAAATTATGTGTTTCTAAAATTTTCTCTTTCTTTTAACAGGAAAAATAATTAATTTAAAATGGATACTAATTTTATGTTACCAGATACATTCTTTAGGCTTTTTATGAAGTCAGTTAACAATGGTATTTCTTGGCCAGTTAACATTGAAATAAAAGCAGGCTCAAACTTATACAGACTGATAGAAGGAAATTGGCATGCTGGCTATTTTCATGAAAGAGAGACCCATATAACAATGATAAATCAATATTCCGGAAATAAAACCAGTCTACAAATAGAGGATGTTATGTTCCAGCTATATAAGATCTTTAAGAAGACACCCAATTTATACCATTTATTAATAGAATTCAGCAACCATGACTATCAGAGGATTTCCAAAAATGAAAACGTTAAGGAAATAGAGTTAAAGGTTCGCCAAGAAAAATGGTGGAGGATATTACTGATAAACAAGGGACCAAGATACCATGATTTTTGGTTCAGAAGAAACAATGTGAACAACCCCTCACAAACTAATTTTTCTCAATTTTGGAAAAAGGGTCAAAAATATTCCAATATGCCTTCTCAAATTGTGAAAAGAAACAGATGTTCACAAAAGAATTTTCACACCAAGAAAACATTTTATAAACCTGAACAAAGATATTTGAAACAAATTCCAGTTAAAACAGCACAAACAGAAGAAAAAGAAAGAACCTCGATCCCAAAATTAAATGAGAAGTTAGAAACAAGATTTAAAGACTTATTTGAAGAATCCCCTACAATACAAAAAGAAGACGATAAAATGGACGATACATCACAAGAATGTGCTTCCAAACTACAAGACACGGAAGTAATGATTACTCCAAATGAACAAGAATTGAGACCTGTTAGGAAGAGAACACTTTCTTCTTCTTCTAGCTCGTCTTCATCGTCTCTCTTCTAAGTCCTCCTCCTCATCCCAGACTTCTAGTTCTTCTTCGTCTTCTGTTAAAAAGGCTATTCAAGTAAAAGAAACTAAAATGGACATCTCGTCAGAATTACAGAAAGACCTGTATTTAAGTGAAGATGAACAAATGGAAGAAGGTTTTGAAATAATTAATTTAAATAAATTAGATATTAATTAATTAATAGAATTAATCAAGTTTACTAATAAGTTTGACGAAAAGATTTTTTTTTTTTGACGAAATAAAATGATTTATTTTTTTTTTAGTTGACGAAAATAGAAGGATTTAGTTTTTATATATATATTTGTTTTTAGACCTAATTTATTCTCTAAATAAATTACTATATTCTAGAAAGGGAGCTATGTAAAATAATAATAATATATAATTTATTAGAAAGTAAATTAAGTCCATAATTTTTTTTTTTTTTTTTTCCCTATTATAAAATAGCAAACATATTTTTCGCCAATAAAATAAAAGTCACCCTCATAAATTCTTATTTTCTCTTAATTATTTTATGCCCTTTTTGCCCGTACTTTCTTTAATTGTCTCTAACTATTATTTCTAATATAAACTCTCATTTGTAATTAATTCACCAAAGGAACTTAAATATAATTTTTACTGGCATATATTTTAATAAGTCCTTTATATTAAACCTGTATTTTATATATACGTTGACATTTTGATTATAATAATAATGAAAAGAATTAGGAACTACTTTTTTTTTAAAGCCTAATGAGCTACAAAATACTTTTTAAGTTTACCTGATCCAGAACTAATAAAAATTATTTGTTGAGTTAAAAATCGTCTATAAATAAAAAAATTTTTATATATCTAAAATCGTACTTAATATTATCAAGAAAATCTTTACAAACGATAAAATCTTAAAATGCATTTATTACTAGAAGTTGGCGTTCATGTTCGTCGTAAAAACCAGACCCTGCCACATTGAGCTCTAATATTAAAAATTAAGGAACTAAGTATTTAATTTGAATTAACTTTGATTCAGAAACTATTTATTAATAAACTAAATAATAAATTATACATTTCAAAAAAGTATGTTAAAATATAAATATAAATTAAATAACATCTTGATTAAATTTGGCACTTAAATTTTCTTCGTTTTCGTCTCATACAGTTTGCATTATGAAAAAAGAAACTTACCAAGTGTTTCTACATAAATATAAAAGGCTCAAACAGAAACACAAGGATTTCGGACCCCTGATTCCAAATTTGTAATCTCAGTTCTTCTGTATATTACCGTATTTTGAGTTAAAGGCCGACAAACATACCAAGGTATTTTGTTGTACTTTCTGAGCATACAAAAGAAAATTGTCAAATTTGGGGGCCTATATCTCCTCAACCGTAGCAGATAGAGGAACGATCCAGGAAGGCTTTAAAGTTCTAAAAGACACGTACAATTCAGATATTAAATATTTTTGCTCTATCTCTTGTAATTTAGAAACTGTAAGAAATCAGAGAACCTGATTTTGACAAAAAAATTTAATTTTTTTGAGGGGCCATATCTCCTAAACGGAAGTTCGTAGAATCCTGAGATGTTCATATACTGGCTCAGCATGACGAAATCTATTTGCATAGGTGATTTATGCGATATTTAAAGTTTAGCTTATATGGCATCAGTTGTACACTTGAAAAGCCTGAAGAGCTAGATTAAATCTTATTTCAGGGTCGAGAATTCTGAATCTGGAGTCCCTATCCCTCTACGACGTGCCGTTAAAAGAGTTATAAGCCGTTAAAGTGGACCCCAGAAGCGCGTTGATCTTAACCTATGATTCAACGTACCGTATTATAGTCCAAATGTGCCATGACATATGCGTCCGTATGATAGAATGCAAATTTGACTTTCCTTATTTTATACCACTTATTTAAACCGAACTATAGCGGTTAGAGAATCGGATAATATACAATTTGATGATCCATGGAGCGTACTATACTAGTTTAAAATTTCAAGGGTCTAACTATTACGGGTTTTAAAAAGAAATTAAGGTTTCAATGAGAAGCAGTAGCGGCGATAAAGCCCACGCGAACCCTCCTCTGCGGAAGGGCCCCACATTTTTGGGACCCATGACAGATACTTGTGCAAGTATAAAAAGAAATCCATAGAGATAAAACAAAGCAATTATATATATATATATATATATATATATATATATATATATATATATATATATATATATATATATATATATATATATATATATATATATATATATATATATATATATTGTAAAGTTCTGATTTTATTATAAAATGAACTTTCCTTTATATGCCTTTTGGAAAAATATATCATGTGATAGTTTCAATTTATGAATGGAATTAATGTACAGTCGTCAACAGAAGTTCGTTCCTATTAGGCTGGAAATAAATATTTATATAAAATGGAAATCATTTCGTAAATCTATTTTGAATAAAAAGAAAATAAAAACATTGAGCGGGGCTTAATTGAACTGTGATTGGCTGAACCTGAAATGATCCCCATTTTATATAAATATTTATTTCCAGCTTAATAGGAACGAACTTCTGTTGACGACTGTACATATATATATCCCATCTCCATTCATAAATTGAACTTAATTTTAATGTTAACTTGAATGTTAATTTTCTCAGATTTGTATTGTTATTATTTTTAATATAAAATTAAGTTATTTTTATTTATAATAATAGTAGAGAACTTAAGTTCAAATACTATAAAAAAGAGTAAGGATTTACAAACAAGAATCAATGATGGAACGGACGGTAAAGAATCAAACAAATGATGGATTAGACGATGATCAATCAAGATATGGTCTCTGAAGAATTGAACATCTTAGAATTTAATGAAGAACATGAAGAGATGGAACTCCTGGCCATTAGGCGAGAGAAATCTTTTGTCCATTAGGAGAAAGATATTCTATCAATGATAAAGTCGTCATTTAATAATTACATAGAACAATGATCTACGACGTCTTGAGATATAGAGACCGAATTAAACTGCGAATAATATTTATCAGACTATATGATTCCTCGAGAGAATTACAAATTCTTTAGACATATTTACGTTATATTAAAATGGTTGTAGAACTCACGTAACGTCCTCCAAAGAGTTCTCGGTTATAAATTTAAGCTACCTTATTAAACTATTCTTTTAACAACCAGTTTCTTATGTTTTCCCTTTGCTAAATTATTATTCTAGAATCAAACGATTGTGTCCAGTTAAAGGTTAAAGAAGGACTTATAAACTTCTTTACAAACATTTATATATATATATATATATATATATATATATATATATATATATATATATATATATATATATATATATATATATATATATATATATATATATATATATATATATATATATAAAATGGCTAAAAACTACAAACACCACAAATAAATTTTAACATACTTTACGTTTTAGTTATTTTTATGATTTTATCGTTTTAAAGTAATAATTTTTTGGCTTTTCGGTTGAAGTTAGGATATATAAGTGACTTGCTGTTCTACTTAAATTTTATTTTATAAAGAAGTAGAAAAATACTGAAAATATATGTATATATATATGGCTTAGGTGTAGATTGTTTCTGTTTCGATATTTTATTTTAATCGATATCCTTAACATTAAGGTAGCTGTATGTCGCGGCAACGTTTTTGTATAGGTTAGGCCTCTTTTACGGCAACTTCGGTAGTTCAGGTTATGATAAGTCGAACTAAGTACGCTAGAAAAGTAAGTAATAATAATGTGTGGCTTAATAGGGCCGTAGGCCTGTATCTCGCGGCAACGTTCTTGTATAGGTTAGGCCTCTTTTACGGCAGCTTCGATATTTTCGAATATCGATATTTTCTAAAAATCGAAACTCAGAAACAATCTACACCTATATATATATTATACGCACACAAAAATAGCATAAATTTTGCTTAAATTTTATTTTATAAAGGAGTAGAAAACTACTTAAAATTTCTAGAAGTAAAAAAAAAATATCGTTGGTTTGATACCGAGGATAAATTATCGATATATCGGTTTTGAAAATATCATCGATATTTTTTCGACACTATCATAAAAAATATTTATATCGATATATATCGAAACTTTTTCGGCATCGCTAGTAAATTACAACTATGTACAAAGTTCCTGCCGATTTGGAGCTAGTGGTGCAGAGAGGGCTACTATTTGGCTTTATCTCCCCACTCCTCTTCCATGTCGTAACCACCCTAATTCTGCATAGGCTCGTTGTGGTGCCTCCTTCTTTGCAGCCACCTCTGTTCTGTGGAACTCTCTACCATCATCTATTTTTCCTCCTGTATTTAATCTTCCACTCTTCAAGGCTTCAATCTGTGCCCACCTGAGATATGCGCTAGGTGTGTGTTTGAGTGAGTTATATTAAAATATTATGGCTCAAAAAAGTTTTTTATCTACAGACAACTGATCCTGAATATAAGTGGTATAAAGATCAGTACAATCGAGAGTGTGCTGCTGTAGAAAATCAGATTAGAACTGCTGTCATAGAAGAGATTGATAAATTGTATGCAGCTTCGGTTAGAAAATTTACTAATGAACTAATGGTGAAAACCGACCCGACACGGAGAATCCAATTGTCTGCCAGTCTAGCAAAATACCAACAGGAGTATCGTGATATTTATGGCTGATTTACTTCCTCCCATTACTAAGCCAGGTTTTGACTGGGTAAAAGACAGTCTTTGCTCAACTGAGATCATTTTACTACCATGCACTGGCTGTAAATGAGCCCAGTGATCAAGAAGAGGAACCACGAGACAACAATCATGACAGTAAGTTGTATTCCTTTCAGAGTCGACGATAAAAAAAAAATTTAATTTATCTGTAAGAATCCAAACTCTGATAATGTGCGAGATTTACAGACAAAACCGGTTAGTATATAAATATAATTATGCTTCTTTCTCTGTAAGTTGTGCTCAAGAATAGAATTATATTAAGAAAATTAAATTTAAATTTAAAGAAATTTTTTTAGGGAATTTGAAGGGAAATGAAAAATATATATCAAAACTAAAGACGACATCGAATTCCTATTTTATTAGGTTGTTGTTGTTATGATGGTTGTTATAATTACCATACCTTCGTTTACATTCTTTTCAATCTTTCTCTACCTCACATTCTCCTTCTCTCTCTCAAGGTTAAACTGTTTTCTTATTTTCCTTTTCGAAAAATTCATTTGAAAAAAAAAATTATCATAAATAAACTTTTTATTAAAAAAATCGTTAAAAATACTAATTTCTTTATTTTCTTATTAACAGACGAAAAGATCCCAGCAGTTATCTCCCCAGTTGTCCCAGATGGATTATTACCACAGTGTCCCGAATGTCAGAATCCGTTTGTAGGGGTTCTTGATGTATGTGATGGTTGTTTGCATCTGCGAAGCCGTGTTAAGAATGAAAGAATGTTCTACCACATTACTTGCTATCGGTATCATATGGTGGTCCTGCTCTAAATTATTACAACAATAATTTTTAAAAAAAATAAATAACCCAAATTTAATATAAATTTAATTCCATACTTCCTTGCCAACTAAGTCAAATACATTGTAATCCTTCTTAACTAAGAAAATTATTTGAATGTTTTGAGAAGTTTAAGAAAGTTATCTAAAAAAATTTGAAGTTTCCTTTCACTTAAGTAAAAGAGACTTAATGAACCTTCTCTTCTTTGCAGACTCTACGAAGGAGAAAAAATGTTCCCTATTTTGTCGAATCATACCAAGATGTTCGGGGTTACAAGAGTTTGAAACACTCCCGATAATGATCATGGATACGAAAGTGTCAACCCCAATGACGATTATGAGGATTCATACCAAGAAGTTCGGGGTTACGAGAACTTCGAACAGACTCCCGATAATGTTCATGGATACGAAAGTGTCAACCCCAATGACAATATGAGAAATTATTTCAAGATGTTCGGCGTTAGGACAACTTCAGACTCCCGATAATGTTCAAGGATGAGTAAGTGTCAACTCCTATAACAATTATGATTGGCTATACAAATGTGTAAAACCTACTCAATTATATTCTGTGATATGAAACTAAAAAAACGAGTAGCAATTATTTTTAGTAATGAAATCCAATTATTTTATTGTTATAGATATTTATTAATGCCTGATAAGTTGTATGATCTTTATTTTAATTTAATAAAATTTCTATTTTCCTAAAATTTTCTTTTTTTTATTTAACCTTTTTTACTGTTATTTTTATTTTACATTCGAGAGTACAGGATATGTTAAATTATTTTGTTTAATCGCTTATAAGATTGTTTGACTTTTGATTCCAATTCCGACTCGACTCAGAATTCGGTCCTGTTTAAAACTCAAACTAAGACTCTAACCACGAGTCCAGCTCTGACTCTGATTTTGCTTAACTCAACTTCATTCACTTCTTACTACAATTATTACTATATATATATATATATATATATATATATATATATATATATATATATATATATATATATATATATATATATATATATATATATATATATATATATATATTACGGAGTAAGATATCTTTCATTATCCTTATCCGCTAAAGGGAAGGGCTTTCGACCTGTCAGTGAGAGCAGGTTCTTCATTCTTCTAGTCTAGGAACTTTTTACCTCAGAATTCTCTAGAAGATTGCTTCTCGGCGATGTGGTTTTCAGTACTAGTCCTTGATTATCATACTCTCAACTAAGCTTTCTCCTTCAATTCTCTAGAATATCCTGTTTCCTTGGGCATAAATTTACAAAACTGGTTCCAATATTACAACGGACACTGCTCTTCAAAACTCTTCTGTCGCATACCTTCTTCATTGAGAAATGGGTCGTGCGATACGTCTTTTTACATTGTTTCTTCCTTTCTCTGTCCATCTCTGTGATCCCAGACTTAATTACTATGCTCAATCTTCCATGTACTTTACTGGTAAAGTATAGAACACAGTCCCTTTTATCTATATTCAACCCAGTCGTTATACTTGAGATTAGACTCAAAAAAACAATGTAACCAATTTAGGAATCAGAGTTAGTTAGGATGCTAATTTTTAGAGCTCGAAGCCATGAAAATTTTTGTAGAATTTTATGTTGCTTTTTAAATTAAAAATGCTTTTTTTATAAGTAGTTATTAGTAAATAAGTCTATACACTGTCTTTAGTTTTCTAATTCCTACATTTAATTTTTATCATTCGGAATCTTAACATTTACTAAATTATTCGATGTTCTATATTTTGCATCTCTTTTATTTTAATTATTCGGGAACTATTTTTTTTTGCTACCAACAAAAAATTTAGTTTTAATAAAATAAACCCAAAATAAATAAGCTTTAGAACTTGTCCGATTCCAGTGTTAAAAGTTTACAATCAACTTTAACCTAACAAGAGAACATAGAAGGAACATCATAAGAAAACTAAAGCCAAGAAGGCTTATTAAGACTTCTTCACATTTATTTTTCAAACGCAAATCGACTTGGAATTGTTATATTATGATACTGTATTTAATCAAAAGCTGATTGTACTATCTATAGCTTTAAATATAATCTGTGATAAAGAAATACGCTAGAAAGCCGATGTTTCTTCATCGAATAACTTTGTATTTGCAATTACTAACTTTCGGCTTAGGTATAGAATGTTTCTGAGTTTCGATATTTTTTCGATATTTTGATATTCGATTTTAATCGGTATCTCATTGCAACGTTTTTGTATAGGTTAGGCCTGTATTTTACGGCAACTTCGGTAGTTCAGGTTATGATAAGTCGAACTAGGTACGCTAGAAAACAATAATAATAATAATAAAAATAATTAGAATAATATTTGAATAGGCATATAGATATATATCGATATTTCGATATTTTCAAAAACTCGAAACATTCTATACCTTTACCCTAACTTTCTTAGTTCGGAAGTTACTGGGGACTCTAAGCATAACCAACTCCATAGATAGCGAATGTGTTTTTTGTCATTTTGAGCATGATGGAAAAAAAACAAAAATATTTACCAAAGCCCTCTGGCACTTCATAAGATATGTATAGTAGGAAACCTGGATACAATTGACGAAAAAAATAGGCATGATATTTTTCACAAGATTTTCACTTAAAACTGGTCTGATAAGATAGGGAAAGTTTGTGATAATTAACTTTTTCAATCTTGCCATCTTTGCTTAACAATGTATGCAAAGATGCTAAATTTTTTTAATAGTGATCTGCCGAGCCAGTGGCTTGTATTTGTCCCTTATTCTTGAAAACTTTAAACACGATATATCATTTATTTTTAACTATAATTGTTTCATGTCAAACCAATCAAAAGGTTTAGTTATGAACATCCAAGATATGACAGTATTAACGCATAATGATTCTGTTCCTATCCAAGAGGATGATAAATTTCGAACTCTTAAAGGTAATATAAATAGTTGTACTACTTTAGAGATAAGAAATTGTCAAGAAGACTCAAAAGTAAATATTTACAGTTTAAATATATCCATATACTGATATTTAAATTTCTTGGAAAACAATAGATTTCAGAAATCTTTTGAATTCTAAAATTATAATTTAGTATTAGTAAGATATCCATTTAAAATGAAATGACCCCATCATCTAACAGTGATACAAAGTCCTACATCTAAACCGTAATCAAGTTGGCGATTAAGATCGCGCAGACTGTTAAAAGTTCTAACAACTTATTTCGAGGAATGCTCGGAGAGTGCCAGATCTTCCCCTTCCAACTACCCCACTTTATGGTTGAGCAATCAAATCAAACTTGATGTCAGATTTCAAATTTTTGTGTTCAATTCTGGACGAAACACTTTTCTCGCAAATCTGTCACATAAAGGCTGTTTTGTCACAGCTAGCTACTTATGTGCCGCCTCATTTAAAGACCTAGGGTGCCGACAGGAAAATATTTACAGGTTTTATATATATTGCTCTTATTCGTTTTATATATATTGCTCTTATTCGGGCTAAGCTAGACTATGGCTATTCATGATATGGACAAACATCCCCTACTAACCTCGTCTCATAAACCCGATCCAGAATAGCAATATGCGTTTTTCGATCTCCTAACCCAAAGTAAGCCTGGAACTGGAAATGAGCATAATGTCTTTACTCCTTGTGATCATTAATATGCACTACATTCATCGGCCTCCGAAAACCATGACCTTCATCACTAACCTTATTCTACTATGAGGTAACTCCCCACACTGGTAATTTTTTTCACGATTGTAGTTTTTAACCACTTGAACATTCCCTTACGGAAGGTCATTCTATATACTTAACGGTGTCGAAGGATGTACTGTGGAAATTCTCTGCTCTTATTTATCCAAATTCTTTTGGATAAAGAGCATGGTTTTGTAAACATGAAGGCGAGCGGCCGGTCGCTCGCTTGTATTCCTGTCGTTCTTCCTTTATCTGACTGTCTATAGTGTAATTGTTTTTCTGTTTGGCTATGTGTAAGTGTCGTTTATCCATTTGCCTTAACAGTATAACACACACAATTATATTATACAGATGATATATATATATATATATATATATATATATATATATATATATATATATATATATATATATATATATATATATATATATATATATATATATATATATATATATATATATATATATATATATATATATATATATATATATATATATATATATATATATATATATTTTACCTCTCGTGCGCAAAGGCCAGAGGCCTACTAAAATTCCACCAGAGTTAGTTGGAAAGACGGGATCCAGGTCAGATTACAGGCCGACGTGACCTGATACACGATGTTTCAAGGTGTGTAAGTCATAGGAAGTTGGAAAAAAGAAGAAGGGAGTGTGTTCCAGACTTTACCAGTAGAGTACATGTAGGACAGAGCATAGGGGTTAAGTCTGGGGTCAGAGAGTTGGACAGAGAAAGGATGAGACTGTGTAGACAGTCGAGTCCCACGAGCCCTTCTCAGTGGAGGAAGTATGCGACGAGAGAGTTCAGAAGAGCAGTGTCCATTGTAATAGCGATAGTATAGAGAGAGTAACGCAACCATTCGACGGCCAGAAAAGATTGGAGAGAATTAGTGAGAGCAGGAGAGTTGATAAGACGAAAAGCCCTAGACTCCACCTTGTCAAGGAGAGCTGTATGAGTGTAACCACTCCAGATGTGTGACGCATACTCCATACAGGGGTGAACAACACACCTATAAAAAGCAAGCAACTGGGGTGGTGTGAAGAAATACTGAAGGCGCCTCAGAACACCTAACCTCTTAGAAGTTTGTTTAGAGAGAGAGGTAATGTGATCTTTCCAAGAAAGATCACGAGAAAAAGAAACACCAAGAATATTAAGAACAAATGTAGGTCAGAGTTAAGTGTTTTCGAAGATATCATAGTTGTGAGGAAGATTGTCAGTAGAGAGATGGAGGAACTGAGATTTGGTGGCATTGAAAACAACCATGTTCTCTCTACCCCAATTTGAAATACGAGATAGATCAGAGGTCAGCTGCCCCAAGGCTACCTTCCTTGAGTCTAGTAACTGTTGGTGGGAAGGTGGAGTCATTAGCATAGGAGTGGATAGGAGATGAAGTAATAGAGAGAAGGTCATTAACGAAAAGTAGAAAAAGGGTTGGGGATAGGACAGATCCTTGAGGAAATATAACTATTAATAGATTTAAAGGAAGAACAGTGGCCGTCTACAACTGCTGCTATAGAACGACCGGAAATGAAATCAGAGAGGTCACAGAGATAAGGATAGATTCCGAAAGAGGGAAGTTTGGAAATCAAAGCTTTGTGCCAGACTCTATCGAAAGCTTTCGACATGTCTAGCGCCATAGCAAAAGATTCACCGAAATGCCAAAGAGCGGAGATTCAGAGAGAAGGAAGGAGATCACCAGTCGAGCGTTTCTTACGAAGGCCATACTAGCGATCAGATAAGTTTAGAAGAATTGAGATGTTTCCAAATCTTCCTGTTAAGGATAGATTCGAAAACTTTAGAAAGAACGGAGGTTAAAGAAATGGGACGATAGTTAAGAAGGCTGAGAGGGGTCACCCTTCTTCGGCACAGACTGAATAAACGCACGTTTCCAGTAAGAAGGGATGGTTGAAGTAGAATAAAGATTGGGTCATTTTAAGTGATCGGGAGACCTGGAATGAACGACTTGCCTATGGTATAAGTCACTGGCAGATTGTCTACCTGTCGCATGGTAAAGCACCTGCCGTCGTTCCGCCCGACCACTTCCCTACCGTCTTCACATGGATGACAGCCCCGAATTCGTCGGCTCCTTACAGCCATCCAACATCATAATGAATGGCTAATTAATACTTTGACTGTCCCGAAAATAGATTGGAACGACACTGAGTTTGACCATCCAGTCTGGCCAGGTAAATGCAGTCGAGTACAGTCAGGTTTTGAATGGAGCCTCGTCAGTCAGCTTCCCATCATGGTTATACACATACGTTGGCTCCGGAATTGTATCAACAACTGGAACGTTAATGACTCCTCATGACAGAGAAGGCCATGGCCTTCATCCACGGGCCTGATCCAAAATACGTCTCTGGGCAGGCCACCTTCAGAGAAAACTACCGATGGGCCTACACCAGGTGGGCAGATTGCGGAAAAAAAGGTAACAGCTCCACTTCCAGTAGAGATGAAGGCGGATGGCAAACCCTAGGTGGGACACAGCTTCGGAGGCTACCCCAACGGTTGGGGATTCGCCTGCGACTACACGATTTTGTTTAGCCTGTGATTATGAAGTTTGGATTGGGTACGCGACTTGGCGTATACGTCAGGATGACATCCAAATGAAACAATTCTAAAAAGTGATCGATACTAATATCGGCCGAAAGTTGGAATACCAGATACCGTTGTTTACGGACTGTGTGACTACTTTGGTTGAGACAATTTACCCGACATTTTATTCCACTTATTTTCCACCATGCTCCCAGATAAGTGGAAGCAGCAGCTTACCAAACGTGACCTTATTAAACTAATTAGGCTAGAAATTAAACCTAAGCCCTTCAGTACAGGAGTCCCCATCACAAGGTCCTGCTTTCAAAGTGATGAGGATTGGCTCCGAATATGTTCCCCACGTACCAAGGGAGACTAAAGTGTAAGAAATATCCGTAACATGGATATAATTCTCTTTTGTGACGCCGTTTTCTCCTGGGACTCATATCCTGGGAATCGCATTCTTGAGGTGGTTTCGAGCCTAGACTACATCTTCGCCGGCAACTTCCTATTAGCTTGTGCCATTTTCAAGTCTTATAGATGGTTTGAATTTTGGGATAGTTGCGGGATATAGGCCGGAGAACCGTCTGAAATCCGCAATAACATCAAGACCGCAAGCGATATAGTTATAAAAGAATGTCGAGGCTGGGACTCTAGCTGGCGTACCATCTTTTATGAGAACAATGTCATATATGGAGCCCTCCAGCCTCCTGTACCCGGACTTGACCCAGTTCAACAAACTCGCGACCTCAGTGAAGGTGGGTTGAGCAAACACGGCCTAACCGCCACTAATGGTATTGTGCTCCCTGGTGAACAGGAAGCAATACGAAACAGCACATCAGACAAAAAATACGATCAGTTATCTACAACCCATGCCCAATGCCGACGAAAGCCTACTGGACTTCATTCGGTCAGGACGTTGGGGGAGATCGGGGTCTAGTAGCATTGGCAGAGTTTCCATTCGTATGTGTGTGGACGGTGTTGAGAAATTTAAAAGGTTTAAAAGCCGGAAGAACTTCCTACTCGATATGTACACAGCTGAGGACTTATAGCAGCGATGCCTGTCTCTCCAAGGACAGGAGAACGTTGCTTTGATCAAAAGTGAATTAGGTGAGATACGGATTGCCGTAGCAAGTCCCGTGGAACATTATTTGATGCATTCATGGCTCTTTAGTAAAACAGGATCATTTTACACGGCCAGACCGGGCAACACTTTGGAGGAGACTCCTTTACAGGAGGGGCTAAGAATGTGGAATTTAGCCAAGGATATAGAGCGGGGCTTTTATTCTTTGCCTTTCGACTACGCCAAATTTGATCATCAACCAACAAAACGCGAGAGAGCCAGCATTGACAACAAACTCTATACACTTGCCCTCCAACAGGTACCTGGCTCTCGAAAGTCGGAAGGACAACGCATAAGCGAGATATTGCGATGTAGTCACGACCTGGCCAATATTTCTACACCTAGTGTAAGGCCCGGGGGGGGCAAAAAATTTATAGTCCAGGGCGGCCTCATGAGTGGATTACTTGGAACATCTTACGTGGGCACCGATTATAATGAAACGATGAGCCGGCAGGCTCTTTCGCTCACCAAGCGAACCTCAAGGTGCAATGAATGTTAGCCCGATAAGACATACGTACGCGGGGATGATTCTCAGACTATTGCTGTGAATTATCTGCGATGCCTATGCCAGCGCATCTCCGTGTCAGATGTTGGGGCTAAGGGTAATGACAAGAAATTTGGGATATATAAGGGTCGATCCGAATTCCTGCGCTTAGAATGTGAAAATGGAAAGTACTATTTCTATGCCTGCCGTTCGATACCCAACATCATGCAGCGTAAGCCGTGGAATGCTCTTCCCTGGACTGATGAGGGCGCCATGGCCGGAGTTGTGTCTGCTATCGGAACACTATTGAGGCGGGCCCCCCTGAATAAGGACTTCTATATATATATATATAATTATATATATATATATATATATATATATATATATATATATATATATATATATATATATATATATATATATATATATATATATATATATATATATATATATATATATATATATATATTGTAGGGTTCCGCCCCCCATTTGCCATACTGTGGTCAGTGTAGCAAGCTAGACTACATACGCATGCCTCGATGACGCCTACTTCAGCGAAGATATTTATTTCATTTATTTTATCAAATTACTTCATCTTTATTATTGTGCTGCCAGCTCATCTATTATGTGAAAATGATCTCATCTGTAGTACCACACCCAGCTAATTTATAGGTGTTTCATATTTACAACTTAGATGGCAAAATCTAACTTAGTACCAGTCATATTTGTATATATTTTTTATACCTTAACAGCGTTTCTATTTTTCTTTCTAGTTAGCTGTGGTTATCCTACATTGCAATTAGCAGCCTGCTGTTGTGATACTGCTTTTCAACTACTTGTCAGCTGTGTCCTGTCTGGCTGTGACTTCATATATATTTTCCATATACCAGCCAGGTCCCTCTCCGTCTTAGGCTCTGTGTCCAGTGTTTCTTCTTGCCATATTTCCTGTTCAAAATAAATCTCTAATATTATAATGTGGTGCTTGAAAACCCCTAGCCTTTCAACATACCTCTGCAAGGAACATCTCACACACCATATATATATATATATATATATATATATATATATATATATATATATATATATATATATATATATATATATATATATATATATATATATATATATATATATATATATATATATATATATATATATATATATATATATATATATATATATATATATATCAAAATTTTTATTTTAGAGAACGACAAAACTGAAAGGGTGTTATGGTTCCCCGTAGAAATACGATTACTTAATTGCAGTAAAATTTAAATTTAAAATAACTATTAATTCACACGTTTCTTGAACACAAAATTATCAAAATAAGATAATGGTACATTAATAAGGTATACGAATTATTTACATATAAAAGCAGCAGCAATTATTCGGCAAAACATTTGTCACACAACTTTTATCTATGAAGTTTTAAAACTAACTTTCGTAATTTCATTGCAATCTATGCAAGTCAAAATAGAGACAGTTGATAAAATATAACACTTTTTTTTGCGTACGTGTGACACTAAAAAAATTTTAATTACTTCCAAAAGTTAAGAAAAATCTAGCTAATTTGATAACAAAAATTTGTTTAAGATCTCTTAAAAAATTTCGGGGAAAGTACAATCGTACGATTTTTTTCAATGTCAATCTTGTTAAATGAAACTTGCCAGACGTAAGAAGTTCAGTGTGTGATGCATATATATATATATATATATATAATATATATATATATATATATATATTATATATATATATATATATATATATATATATATATATATATATGGTAAAGGTGGAGATTGTTTCTGAGTTTCGATTGTTAAAAAATATCGAAAATCGAAAATATCGGAGAAGCCTATCGTAAACAAGAGAGTTGCCAGAGGTACTATTACTATTATTATTACTTACTTTTCTAGCAGAACCTAATTCGACTTATCATAACCTGAACTACCGAAATTGCCGTAAAAAGAGGCCTAACCTACACAAGAATTTGCCGTAAAAGAGACCTAACGTACACAAGAACGTTTGCACGACATAGTAGCCTAGGGCTAATTATAGGCAGGAAAATATCGATTAAAATAAAATATCGACAAAAAAATATCGATATAAAAAATATCGAAACTCAGAAACAATCTCCACCTAAGCCATATATATATATATATATATATATATATATATATATATATATATATATATATATATATATATATATATATATATATATATATATATATATATATATAATCTTGTCGCATATACCGGGCGCAAAAAAAATTAATAAAGGTTTGTAGCAATGATTTTATTTAAAAATCTTACAATGACATATTTATAAATCAACATATTAAATAGGACTCCTTTTGTTTTTGAGCTTAGTAAAGTATAATATTTATATATATATATATATATATATATATTATATATATATATATATATATATATATATATATATATATATATATAATATATATATATATATATATTAGAGGTGGACCGGATATCCGCAATATATCCGCATCCGCATCCGCGGATAGTAAAAAAAATTACTATACAAAATTTATATTGAACGCAGAACCTCTTTCTGAGCGCCATACAGGCGACTATCTTGAAACTGTATTTGAAAAGATGCTGACAAAATGGAAGATTTCATTAAATGAAGTGCACTGTGTAGTCAGGGATTCGGGCACAAATATAAAAAAAGCACTTTCTCTGGCAAGAGTGAAAAATGTAGATTGCTTTGCACACCAAACTCAGATAGTAGTTAAAAATTCCATTATGAGTCAAAAATGTGTATCCGATTTAATAACCAAATGTAGGTTAATTGCTACGCATTTCAATCACTCCGTTGTAGCCCAAAATGAGCTGAAGAAAATACAAACAAGATTAAATGTTCGTCCACTTTCTGTCATGCAAGATATTCAAACACTTTGGAATAGTAGTTTGCATATGCTTGAGAGGATGAGCGAAATTAATGAGGCCATTTGCATTTATGCTTCAAGCAGCACAAAAATAAAGCCTCTAACAGCTGACGAAAATGACATTTTAAATAATTGTATTAATATCCTTAAGCCTTTTGAAGAATTAACAAAGACTATAAGTTCAGCTGAATCATGTTTGTCAGATGTGATACCACTTGTTTCAACATTGAAAGTTGTGTTAACAAATGTTATTAAGTCTAAGGGAGTTTCAAGGATGACTGAAACATTAATGAAGGAGATGAACGACAGATTTGAAAACCTGGAAAATGATGATGCTAGCTTATACAATTGCAACCTTTTTAGATTCTAGGTACAAAACAAAAATTTTTTAAACCACTTGTTTCTCAGAATGTTAAAATCAAATTAGGATGCTTATGCGATGAGATGATAGAAACAGCTAAAATAAGCGCCTTTCAAGAAAAAGCCAAAGCTCTCAGATACAAAAGAAACAAAATCTGTTAGCTTAAGCATTGCTAAATCAATGAAAGATCTTCTAGCTTCCAGCAGAGATGAAGAATCACAGTCAGAAGTGTCAAAGGATACAATATCGATTATTGAAAATTATCTGAAACTCCCACGTTTGGAGGCAGATAAAGACCAACTGGTTTGGTGGAGAGATAATTGCAAAAGTTTCCCTTTTCTTGCTGAGGCTGGCAAGGACTTATTTAGCATGTCCTTCAACTAGTGTTGCTAGTGAGCGTCTTTTCAGTGGAGCAGGCCTCATTTACGACGAAAAGCGAACCAAACTTTCACCTGAAAGAGCCCAAAAGCTTTTATTTCTAAAAAATAACTTACCAATTATTAACTTCAAATGGAATATGTGAAACTGCAGCCGACACCACCCTGCATTTGCGGGATATGGTGTAGAGTATAAAATATATATATATATATATATATATATATATATATATATATATATATATATATATATATATATATATATATATATATATATATATATATATATATATATATATATATATATATATATATATATAACCTTTTTCCAAATGTATGGAGGTTGGGGAAAGAGGTTGGTGGGGTGTTATCTATGGTAACATAGATTCTGGATATTATATTTAAAATTCCAAGAATCTATGGCAAAAAACTCTTAAAAAATTAAACTATCCGCATCCGCGCATCCGCGGATAGTAAAAAATTACTATCCGGTCCACCTCTAACATATATATATATATATATATATATATATATATATATATATATATATATATATATATATATATATATATATATATATATATATATATATATATATATTATATATATGGTCTTTTAATTCGGAAAATATTTTAAACGAGTCTTATTTCTTCTATCTACACAAGACGATGTAGTAGGGGCCTACTATACAAAAAATGTTTTATACAAGGTGATGGTGTTTTGGTTTAGGATTTTATGATAATTTATATATATATGAAGAATATAATAATAACAATATAAATGATAGTATTTAAGGAAGTTTAAGTATGAGCAAAATAAGTACAACAAATAGATAGAGTCTAGCTTAGGGTCAAGACTTAGGTCTGCAAATTCGAACACTCAAGCAGTCTGGAAAATTGAATAAAATCAAGAAGGTAATATATTAATCATATATTAATATTAATCCTAAATTAAGAAAATAGCGTGGAAGGAATGTAAGGAAATTAATAAACACAAGAATTAGGTAAAAGAATATGCAAAGTTAGGCTCAAAAAATGGCGCTGAAAAAAATACAAATCAACAATGAACATAGTCCATCACCGAGTTGCCAGAAAAGGAAAAAGAGACCCGAATTTTAATCAACTCGCTAAAATTAAAGCCTCCCGATTGGTTGAAATTAAAAAATGGCAACCTCTTAGATTGCCAGAAATTCAGTCTGGAAATATTTGAAAGAGGCAAGTCATTCCTGTTCTGGTTTTGCCACATAAAGTCATCTTGAATTTATATTAGTGATTTAGAAAGTTTGAATATTTCCAAACAAATATAACATTGTAAGTTATATAATTATCAGAAATAAGTAAAAGAATTTTTACTTATATAATATTGAAATATTAAGTTCGTTCTATTCTTAAGAAATAGAGTACAGTTAAGACAAAGTAACTTTGACAGTTACTTATATAAGTACAAGTAATAAGTTAACACTCGATTGAGTTAAAGTAAGGTTGATACTTAGTTCTACAAATAATAAGTTAGCACTCGTTTGAGTCAAAATAAGGTTAATACTTAGTTCTACAAATAATAAGTTAGCACTCTATTGAGTCAAAGTAAGGTTGATAATTAGATCTACAAGTAATAGTTAGCACTCAGTTGAGTCAAAGTGAGTTTGATAATTCGTTTTATAAATAATAAATTAGTACTCAGTTGAGTCAAAATAAGTTTGATAATCAGCTCTACAAGTATTAAGTTAACACTTAATTAAGTTGAAGTAAAGTTTGATAAATAACTCTGCAATACAATTTGATAATTATAGCTTGAAGAATAAATAAGACAGAACTTTTGTATTTAATCTTGATTGATACTAAAGATAATAATTAATTGAAACTTAATTTAAGTTAACCGTCGTATTTGGATTTGATTTTGAATTGTAAATATGGGAATTTATACTTTGAATTTGTGACTTAATTGTGAATAAGTTGTATTATAGTTCGAAGTAAACTTAGTACATTTGTAATAATTAATTAATGACATTGAATTAAAGTTTTTACTTTGATTATGAAATAAGATTGAGATTTTAGTATTGTTTACTTTGAACCTTCTATAACTAAGAGAGTTGTTTTGAATTCTTTTTCTTTTTGTTTTTTTTTTTTTTTCATAAACTAGTGGTTACTTTAAATATTTTTCGATAAGTTTAAGTTATACCAACTTTGAAATAATTTACGGATTTTGTTTTTCATAAACAACATTAGTTGCTTTAAATACTTTCGATAAGTTTAAGTTATAACAACTTTGAAATAGTTTTTTTTTTGTTTTTCATAAACATTATTTACTTTTAAATACTTTTGATAAGTTTAAGTTGTAACGACTTTGAAATAGTTTGTGAATTTTTCATAAACATTATTTACTTTAAAATATTTTTGATAAGTTTACACTATAACAACTTTGAAATAGTTTGCGAATTCCTTTTTCATTCAAGAACCAGTTCCTTTAAATATTTTGATAGGTGTAAACTATAACAATCCTTTAAATATTTTTGATTGATTTACCTACTTGGAACTTTGAAATAATTTTCAAATTTTTGAAACACTTTTGAATGTTTTAGTTGTTATACACTGACGTCTTTGAAATAATTTCGTGATTTCTCTTTGCTGTTGGTAATCCATGTTACAAATTAAAGACATCTTAATTTAATTGGATTGTGACGATTTTTGAAATATTTTACGGCTTTTGATATTAGTCAACCATGTTGAACCTTTTGTAAAGTTTAATTAGTTTATACATTGACGTCTTTACAATACATTTTTGATATTGGCGAACAATTTTAAGAGTTTTCAATTATTTTATGCAGTTCTCAATTGGTGTTTTTTCTTTACTAAATCTTTTGATTTAGTTGAAACCGTAAAGTATATATATAGAATAGAGATTTAATTACGAGTTATTACGAGTTGTTGGTAAACAGAAAAGACAAGGAATATAAAGCAGTAAGGATAAAGGAAACAATACACAAGTTATTTTGATTAAATAAAATAAAGTATAAAGGTTCAAGGTCGTTTAATGTTGTCGAACTGATAACGCTGGTTCTGGAATATATCCACCGACTTCTTATATTATCATCTGAAAATAAAAGAATCTGAAATAAGATAACTTATAAGTAAACACAACGCAATTCTCGTACAAGTAATATTTAACTATACAAACGCAAACTTATTTTGTCGTAATACCTATTATAAGCTACGACATAATAACTTTGGTGCCGTGACCAGGATTAGTCACTAAACATAACTAGTGCTAAGACGTAAGATATAAATTTGATTGTTCAAGAGCAAAGTAAAATTGGAAATGGCTTTCAATATAGAAATACCGGAAGAGTTACTAAATTTGGGCGAAGAAGCTCAACCACATGTGACATCAACACCAGAATGCAACAACATGGAGAACAAAGAGGAGGCACAAGCAAATCAACACTATACAAGAAGTAGGGTAGGTACAAGTCAACAGTATACCCCAGGTCAATTGTATACTCCACCACCTGATCCGTTTGTAAATAGTCACTACTATTACAGAAGAAAGTTAGTACCACCACCTCTGAAATACTGCTTAGAATCAGGTCATAATTTTGAACAGTTCATAAAGGATTTTGAAACGTATTGTGACAACACTTATCCTGATGTGGTGGACACATGGAGTCGAGTATTAGGACAATATTTAGAAGGGAATATGCTCGACTCTTTTAACAACATAGATGGAGGCCGCCTACCTTACTATCTGGTAAAAGAAAAATTGAGAAAAATAGTACAACAAGCCTCAAGAAATAAAGACAAAATGGTTGAAAAATATTGGACAGCGAAAAGAGAAAAAGAAGAAACGATTATGAATTTTTCCATGAGATTAGACCGTTTAGCTGAATTGGCCGGTATAGACATAAGACAAGATCTGTTTAAGGAAATGAAAAAGATTAAAATTTTAGATGGATTAAGTGGAGAGTCAGCAGCCAAAGTTAAATTTGCTGCATTGTCTGAGCCTGGAAT
This sequence comes from Armadillidium nasatum, assembly GCA_009176605.1. Lineage (NCBI taxonomy): Eukaryota > Metazoa > Arthropoda > Malacostraca > Isopoda > Armadillidiidae > Armadillidium > Armadillidium nasatum. Next base: position 11,839 of record SEYY01021292.1, on the reverse strand, counting down.
AGATATAGATAGAATAATAGAATTGGCAGATAACGTAGAAATGTGTTTTATTGGAGATAAGAAAGATAAGAAAACAGAAATAAAAGAAACTACAACAGAAAGAAAAGAAAATAAGAAAGAACAAGTACAAGTATCAGTAACCGATGAGAGAAATCAGAAAAACTTGTGACTTTTGTAAAAAGGAAGGGCATTTAGAAACTGAATGTTATAAGAAAAACAACAGTTGTTTCTGTTGTGGAAAACCCAGGTCATAGAATTAAAGATTGCCGAAAACGAATCGCACAAGAAAGAAATAAAGAACAAAATAATAAACCGGAACAAACAAGGAGAGGACAAGAACAATCCTCTAATAATAATTCAGATAGAAGAGAGCAACCTGAACAAAGGGAACAAACAACAAGAAACCAGAGATTACAGTGTCCTTATTGCGGAGAAAATCATCTGATGAAAAATTGTGAAGAATTCAAAAATGCATTAAGAAGACCGACGGAAAACTAAAACGTCCCTTAACCGAGCAGGGTGGAATTAAGGGAGTAAGAGAGAGCCTTACACCGAAGGATATAGACAGAAGATTATATTTAGACATCAATGTAAAAGGAGCAAAACTACGTGCCTTGGTTGATACAGGAGCACAACTGAATGTTATCAACTATGAAATTGCTCAACTATTAAAAGAGGAAATACAAGATACAAATATTCAAATAGTTGGAGTGCATGGAGATGTAGAACGGACCGAAGGGGAAATGAAATTATCATTCCGGTTAGGAAACTATCAAATTAAAAAAGAACCATTCATAATTAGTAGCAAAATAACCCATGAAATGATCCTTGGCATTGAATTTTTGAAAAAGTACTTTTTAGAAATAGATTTTGAAAACAATAGATTGGTGTGTCGACAAGATAATAATAATGAAATAATAGTATGTAATTTTCGGTTTAATTCTGTTCCAATTAGTAACGTTAAATTAGATTTTAAAAAGAATGTACATATCAAACCAGGATATATACACAAAGTAGAGCTGATATGGCCTAAACATATTGAAGATCCATATTTATATAGTACTGAAGTCCAAGGATTAGAAAACCTTCGAAATAATGGGTTGTTCATCTCCAATACTGTAAACAATGGCAAAACAGCTTATGTAAACATCATGAATTTAGGAGATGAAACATATCAAATTAATAAAAAAGACTTAGAAATAACAACTATAGAATTAATACAAGATGGGAAAACATTAAGAGAGTTGGATGAAATACAAGAAAAGGAAAAGGACAAGGAAAAGTGTCAATCAAGTTGGGAAGAAAGATTTACATTAGACCAAACTGATCTTTCAAAAGAACAAAAAGAACTTGTATGCAAAACGTTAGAAAATTTTAAGGATATAATCAGCAAAGATGATAATGACGTGGGCTATACCACTAAGATGAAACATAAAATTAAATTACACGATTATGAGCCCATCCGTCAAAAAGTAAGACGTTTTAATCCAAAGGTGCAAGAGCTTGATGGATGAAGAATTAAAAATTTTGGAAGAGCAAGGCATAATAAAACCATCTAAAAGCCCTTGGAGTAGTCCTATAGTACCAATAGTGAAGAAAAATGGCAAAATACGTGTTTGTATTGACTATAGGGCTCTCAATCAAAGAACAATAAAGGACAGTTTTCCATTACCAGCTGTGAATGATTGCATTTACAATCTGAAAGGCAGTACATATTTTAGCCTTTTAGACATGACAAAAGGGTACTACAACTTGCCTATGGATGAAAAATCACAAGAATACACTGCATTTACTACCACTTCTAAACATCTGGAGTTTGTTCGTTTGCCATTTGGGTTGTGTAATTCGCCCGCAACGTTTCAACGTCTCGTTAACCTCATGATTCAGGATTTCTCAAAAAGCCAAGTTATGGCTTATTTAGACGATATTTTGATCCTTGGGAGAAATTTCGAAGAACACCTAGATAATCTGAGTCAGGTTTTGGAGAAACTACGTGAATTTAATCTGAAAATAAAACCCGAAAAATGTAATATATTTAGGACGGAAAAGTAAAATTTTTAGGACAGGAAGTCAGTGAGGATGGATTACTACCACTTTCGGAAAATATAGAAGCTATACAGAAAGCCCCAGTTCCTAAAACAGTAAAACAAGTACAAACAAAGCTTTTTAGGGAGTGTAAATTATTATAGAAGGCATATTCCAGATGCAGCTAAATTAATGAAACCATTGTCACAATTGACAACTGGAAAGAGTATAAAGTGGACTATGGAATGCCAAGAAAGTTTCGAGAAATTAAAACAAGCATTAATAAAACCTCCAATTTTGACCTTCCCTGATTACGAAAGTATAAAACCTTTAGAATTGTATGTCGATGCATCAGGATCAGGAGCAGGAGCTTGTTTAAAACAAGAACAAGAAGGAGAGATGAAAATTATAGCATATGCCTCAATGTGTTTTGGGAACAGCCCAACGAAATTATAGTACTTTAGAAAAGAATTGGCTGCATTACGATGGGGGGTGAAAGTGTTTCGCACATTTTTAATGTGTCGAAGGTTTGTCATCTGGTCAGATCACCAACCTCTAACATATCTACATAATATGGCTGGGGTCAATGCAAGAATAGCAAGAACACTAACAGATTTGGCCGAATATAATTTCGAGATTAAATACTTACCTGGAAAGTTTAATCATATTAGTGATTTTCTATCACGTTGTGTTCCAGAAAATGTAGAAGAGATGGAAATAGAAGAAGATATCGTTCCAGTAGGATTTGAAGAAAAAGAAATAAAAGGTAGTGGAAATTCCTTATTTGTAGCGATAGCACTCTTTTTGTTTAATGATGAAAAATCACATAAAATTGTTCGAGAACGAGCCGTAAATGAAGTAAGAAATAATCTGAAGACTTATGGATTAACTGACACTAAACAAATGAGGCAAGAATCTGACTAGAATGAGTATATCCGGTACTTTGGTTAGTTCTGAAATAGTAGAAGCTTGTGCAAGAATCTACCATATACATATTAAAATTTATCATACAAAAGATCAAAGTATTTCATACAATGCATCTGAAGAGCGAATTTGTTATCTATTGAGTATTCATGGTATTCATTTTAACCTACTTGAAAGAAATTGAACCAGAATTGAGAAAATCAGAAACTAAAGTTGAAATAAGTTTAATTGATATGAGTTTTGAAGAAGAAAAGATCAAGAAAGAAATTGTATTCTATGATTTGGAAGATGAGGAAAAGGAACTAGAAGAAAATACTGAAGAAGAGGTAGATGATTGCAATTCGGAAGATTTAAGTTCGCTGAGTACAACTCTTGAATCTACTATAGAACAAGAAAAAATTCAAGAATTACCCAGTAGAAAATCAACATTAAAGTACTATAGAAATGAAGAACAGTTGTTAGAAGAAATTAAAAAAGGACAAATTGAAGATAAAGGTTTACAAGAGTTAAGACAGATTTTACAAGAAAATAATACAGTTCAAGAACAAACTCAAAGACTCAAAGAGAAAAATTATTTAAAAAGATATATAAGATATTTGAAAAATGTACATGAAAGAAATGGAATTTTGTATTACGAGGAAATTGGGAAAGATGTTCCACTCATAGGGTATAATGATTTAAAAGATTTAATCATTGACTATCATAAGACTCATTATCATCCAGGAAGAGATAAAATGATAAAGAAAATACAAGAAATTACCTGGAGTCCAAATATTCGCAACATCTGCGAACAAGTCACCCGAATATGTATAAAATGTCAACAGAGAAAATTATTACCAGCTAGACAACAAAGACCACCAACTTGGAAAGTACAAGCCAGAAAACCTTTTGATGTGGTCGCCATAGATCTTATGGAAATGCCAAAAACAAAAATAGGACAGAAATATATCTTTGTTGCTGTTGACATGTACTCAAAGTGGACATCTGCTGTGGCTATACCAGATAAAACTGCTAATACAGTACTCAAAGCATTTAAAAATATGATAGCAACTTTTCTGAAAGACCCTTTAGAAATACAATCAGACAACGGAAAAGAATTTACTAATCATCTGTTTGAAGAGTTCCTCAAAACTAAAGAAATTAAGCATCGTTGTACTGTAGCAAATATGCCACAAACTAACGGCCTCGTAGAAAGAGTGAACCAAACATTGTTAAATATGTTTAGAATGATAGATAACTTAGAAGAATGGGATGAACATCTACCTGACGTTGTGGCTGTATACAACCACACGTATCACAGAGAATTAGGGAAGACACCAGCTGCAATATTTCTCAGTAATGTTGAAAGGAATCCAATAAATGACAAGACTTGGGGAAAGACAAAACAAGATTATAAACCATACAAGTTAAATGAATTAGTCCTCAAGAAAAATATTCTTAAGGGTCATAATGTGTGCAACAAACTAGCAAAGAAATATCATGGTCCATATAAGGTATGCAAAACATATGAAAATGGAGTGATGTACGACATTCAACATCAATATAGGAATACTATATTATATAAAATACATCACAAACATCTAAAAAAGTGGCATGAAACTCCTGAAGAACTAAAAGAAGTCAATCAAGAAAATGATTTAGAGAACACTAAGAGTGAAACCTCCCAACTTGATTTTGAAGGATTTAATGAGGAAAATCAAAACATGTTTAGAGTGAATTGGGAAAAAATATCAAGATATAATATCCATCTACAACATAATATAGATCTAAATCAAGTTTCAAGAGACCAAACGGCAAGTCAGGAAACTGAGAGACGAATATCTCAAAATTATGCCACTTATAAAATGGAGCCATGGATTCAAGAAGAATTAGCATTTAATAAGCCCACTCGAAGAATACCCCTTACAGATGCCAGGACTTCAAGAGTATGGAGGGACCTGGTAGAACTAGAAGGTAACAATATTGTATCAGATGTGTCATGTGATTTTTCTGGATTTTAATGGTAAGATGATGAAAGTTGACAGTTAAGGTGAGTAAGAAATCAGAAATGAGACATGTTTATTTTGGATGCTTAGTAAGTTACAATTTAGTAAAAGCTAAAATTTTGACTTGTTTAATTGATTGATTTATATGTTTGTATTTTAATAATGATTTCAGATGCGGAAGAATACCGGATTACTTGACTTTTTAATTTGTCTTAGTATAATATAATATTTATTTCAGCATATAACTTTTAATCATGTTTACAGAAATTGTTGGAGATTTGTTTCAGAAAAGTATTTATTTTAATAAACTTAATGTACTTAATTTATGTTTTGAATGAATTTATTGTCTTTGTAGATCATGAGTTGGGAGAATAAGCATATTGTAGTCATCGGTGATAGTCGAGTGGAAGATTTAAAGCACACTGGAGCACACTGGAAACCCAAGAATTTCATACACCACAGTAAATCTGGAATGAAAATGGAGGAAGCGTTGAAGAAAGTGGATGAAGTGCTCGATGAAAATGTCCTCAATGATAGTGATCCTATTGACGTTATAGTAATTATGTGTTTACACTGCGAGATGACTCAATTACAGCTCTGGAAGGATACGGAATGTCACATTATGGTCCCCAATAGTGAACTTGATATACCAAACATTGATAACAACCATCAAAAGTAAACTAATAGATTGGAAGACAAGTCATCCGGCTTGTCAAATAATTATTACAGTGCCATATGTACCTAATTTTGGACGGTATAACAGCTGCCGGCTATACAGAAACCTAGAACCAGACCAAGTCAAACTAGTATACCCTTATAGATATAGCAATAGTTTCATAAAACAGATGAAGGAGTTAATAGACCGATTTTTCCAAGTTTGGGATAAACAATTATCCCCACGACCTTTAGCATTGACTAGAATGGAATATATTAATAATACATTTAGAAGAAACATTAAAGGAAGTACCGTACGATCATTTCAAGGATCTACTCGAGATGGACTGCATTTTGTGGGGGCCACTGTGGCAAAATGTTGGAAGTTAATTAAGCTTCACCACGATTATTTGAATAAGTGTCCAGGCAAGGCGTATCGAATTAGACCAACTCTAAGACACCCTTCTTTGGAACATGGCATGCAACAATTGAGTGTAACACCTAGGAGAGACCGCAGAGAACAAAACCATCCAAACAGGAATCAAAGATCATTTCATAGACAACCTCGATATAGGAATAATCCTCATCAGAGAAACGAAGGGAGAAATTCTTATTTAAGGGCCGGTCCGTCAGGAATTCATAGTCGAGTAATTAGAGAAGAGGATGATTTAAGAAACAAAATACAAAATCGACGACAACAACATTCACTAATAAGTACAGGACGAACTTTAACAGTAGAAACAAGATCATACTACCGGAAAATAACTCGCAGATTTTGAAAGATCAGACCCGCTCATGTACCTCCTACCTTATTTTGGATACCTAATTATCACTTTGAGAGGGGGGTGTAGTAGGGGCCTACTATAAAAAAAAAAATGTTTTATACAAGGTGATGGTGTTTTGGTTTAGTTTTTTTTATGATAATTTATATATGAAGAATATAATAATAATAATGTAAATGATAGTATTTAAAAGAAGTTTAAGCATGAGCAAAATAAGTACAACAAATAGATAGAGTCTAGCTTAGGGTCAAGACTTAGGTCTGCAAATTCGAACACTCAAGCAGTCTGGAAAATTGAATAAAATCAAGAAGGTAATATATTAATTATATATTAATATTAATCCTAAATTAAGAAAATAGCGTGGAAGGAATGTAAGAAATTAATAAACACAAGAATTAGGAAAAGAAATGCGAAGTTAGGCTCAAAAAATGGCGCTGAAAAAATACAAATCAACAATGAACATAGTCCATCACCGAGTTGCCAGAAAAGGAAAAAGAGACCCGAATTTTAACAACTCGCTAAAATTAAAGCCTCCCGATTGGTTGAAATTAAAAAATGGCAACCTCTTAGATTGCCAGAAATTCAGTCTGGAAATATTTGAAAGAGGCAAGTCATTCCTGTTCTGGTTTTGCCACATAAAGTCATCTTGAATTTATATTAGTGATTTAGAAAGTTTGAATATTTCCAAACAAATATAACATTGTAAGTTATATAGTTATCAGAAATAAGTAAAAGAATTTTTACTTATATAATATTGAAATATTAAGTTCGTTTCTATTCTTAAGAAATAGAGTACAGTTAAGACAAAGTAACTTTGATAGTTACTTATATAAGTACAAGTAATAAGTTAACACTCGATTGAGTTAAAGTAAGGTTGATACTTAGTTCTACAAATAATAAGTTAGCACTCGTTTGAGTCAAAATAAGGTTAATACTTAGTTCTACAAATAATAAGTTAGCACTCGATTGAGTCAAAGTAAGGTTGATAATTAGATCTACAAGTAATAGTTAGCACTCAGTTGAGTCAAAGTGAGTTTGATAATTCGTTTTATAAATAATAAATTAGTACTCAGTTGAGTCAAAAATAAGTTTGATAATCAGCTCTACAAGTATTAAGTTAACACTTAATTAAGTTGAAGTAAAGTTTGATAAATAACTCTGCAATACAATTTGATAATTATAGCTTGAAGAATAAATAAGACAGAACTTTTGTATTTAATCTTGATTGATACTAAAGATAATAATTAATTGAAACTTAATTTAAGTTAAGCGTCGTATTGGGATTTGATTTTGAATTGTAAATATGGGAATTTATACTTTGAATTTGTGACTTAATTGTGAATAAGTTGTATTATAGTTCGAAGTAAACTTATACATTTGTAATAATTAATTAATGACATTGAATTAAAGTTTTTACTTTGATTATGAAATAAGATTGAGATTTTAGTATTGTTTACTTTGAACCTTCTATAACTAAGAGAGTTGTTTTGAATTCTTTTGTTTTTGTTTTTTATAAACTACAGTAGTTACTTTGAATATTTTCGATGTTTAAGTCATAACAACTTTGAAATAATTTACGGATTTTGTTTTTCATAAACAACATTAGTTGCTTTAAATATTTTTCGATAAGTTTAAGTTATAACAACTTTGAAATAGTTTTTGATTTTTGTTTTTCATAAACATTATTTACTTTTAAATACTTTTGATAAGTTTAAGTTGTAACGACTTTGAAATAGTTTGTGAATTTTTCATAAACATTATTTACTTTAAAATATTTTTGATAAGTTTACAATATAGCAACTTTGAAATAGTTTGCGAATTCCTTTTTACATCAAGAACCAGTTCTTTTAAATATTTTGATAGGTGTAAACTATAACAATCCTTTAAATATTTTTGATTGATTTACTTACTTAGAATTTTGAAATAATTTTCAAATTTTTGAAACACTTTTGAATATTTTAGTTGTTATACACTGACGTCTTTGAAATAATTTCGTGATTTCTCTTTGCTGTTGGTAATCCATGTTACAAATTAACGACATCTTAATTTAATTGGATTGTGACGATTTTTGAAATATTTTACGGCTTTTGATATTAGTCAACCATGTTGAACCTTTTGTAAAGTTTAATTAGTTTATACATTGACGTCTTTACAATACATTTTTGATATTGGCGAACAATTTTAAGAGGTTCCAATTATTTTATGCAGTTATCTCAATTGGTGTTTTTCTTTACTAAATCTTTTGATTTAGTTGACACCGTGAAGTATATATATAGAATAGAGATTTAATTACGAGTTATTACGAGTTGTTGGTAAACAGAAAAGACAAGGAATATAAAGCAGTAAGGATAAAGGAAACAATACACAAGTTAGTTTGATTAAATAAAATAAAGTATAAAGGTTCAAGGTCGTTTAATGTTGGCAAACTGATAACGCTGGTTCTGGAATATATCCACCGACTTCTTATATTATCATCTGAAAATAAAAGAATCTGAAATAAGATAACTTATAAGTAAACACAACGCAATTCTCGTACAAGTAATATTTAACTATACAAACGCAAGACTTATTTTGTCGTAATACCTATTATAAGCTACGACAACACGATTTGTTTACAGCCAATTTTTCGTTGGCGTTTTTTATTTATTGAAATATTATTGTATTTTTTTATTTTTTTTTTTTTTTTTTTTTGGGGGGGGGCCAATTTCTGGTTACAATAATCTAAAATATATATTTATTGACCGTTAGGCCTACATTTCCCTTTAAGTCAAGGTTAGGTTAAGTAGAACTAGTTTGTTAGGAAAAAAAATTAAGGGAAAAGACATGAACAATATATGAGATTTATAAAACATACGCTCGCCAATTTGGCTACTTTTTTCGATTTTTAAAACTCGATAACTCATTTCCCTTTCGTTTCTTGTTTTTTTTATAATATTTTTTTTCGTGTTTTTTTATAGGGGGGGGTGGTTATGTTCTACAAATAAGGTAAATTTAGTTCACAATCGGCTGGGGTACATATAATTAATAAGGTCCTAAAAGTGCTCTACAAAACATATTTTGCACATCTTATTTTGAAAAGAATTTTAAATATATTTATATAAATTTCTGATAACTCATGAACCAAATTACTTCAGTCTTTTTGGTCAATATTTGAAATTTATATCCATAAAAATATTATTTGTTAACCTACGAAACGAAGATTTACAGCATAAAAAGATGTGAGTACGCAAAGTAGGTACGAATAATATATATATATATATATATATATATATATATATATATATATATATATATATATATATATATATATATATATATATATATATATATTAGAGGTGGAAGGGATAGTAATTTTTTACTATCCGCGGATGCGGATGCGGTTGCGGATATTCAATTGCGGATATCCGCAGATGCGGATGCGGATAGTTTAATTTTTAAGAGTTTTTGCCATAGATTCTTGGAATTTTAAATATAATATCCAGAATCTATGTTACCAGGGTGTGGCACCCACCAACCTCTTTCCCCAACCTCCACCCATTTGGAAAAGGTTATATATATATATATATATATATATATATATATATATATATATATATATATATATATATATATATATATATATATATATATATATATATATATATAACCGACCGGGCCCCGGCCCCGGCCCGACCCGGCCAAACCCGGCCATTTTTACTGACCCCGGCCCCGGCTAAAAATCAGGGAAAACCGGGGTTAAAATGGCAAATTATAGAAAAAAAAAAAAAAAAATTTTTTTTTAAATTTTCAGCCGATTCTGCTGAAACTTTCAGTGTATATAGATTTTTTACCGGTAAGAAAAGTCCATTTCTAGCGTTTTTCCGAGTCTATTACGGTTAAAAGTTTTTTTTTTTTTTTTTTTGTGGAAATTTTACCCTTTTTCAATAGAATGGCGGTGCCAAACCACTTTTTAGAATGAGCTGAAAGTTGGACTATTTATTCAAAATTATATGGGCTACAAAAGCCTCTAATAGACTTTTGTTCCCAGAGTTATAAAAAAAATGTTATAAGCCAAAAACTGACCAACTATAGAAAAAAAATTTTTTTGAACTAAAAAAATCCACCTTTTCAGACAAAATCATTTTTAAAAAAAATACAACTATAACATTTCCTATTTTTGGTGTGTATAGAGGAGGGGTGGGGCTACAAATTCCTCTATGTACTTTATTCGATGAGATTCGTTGGTTTTGAGATATAGCCTTCAAAAAGGTCCATTTTTGGCCAAATTTCAAAAATTCCCAAAGTTTGAGAGGCTATATCTCGCTTCAAACAAAGGGCATTTAAAAATGCACTAAATAAAAATTGTTGCCCTGTTCCTCTTCTAAACAATATTCACAAATAAAAAAAAAAATAGGTAGCGTTTTTTTTTTTAAATAATTTTTTCCTCCAGAAGGGTACGATTTTTGCAAATTTTTTTTCAATTTCAAGTGCTTATAACTTTTTTCTAGACGTGATATCAAAAATCTATTCCCACCAATGCAAGAAATTGGGGCAAAGGTGGTATTCAGTTAAATTTTCAGCTCATGTGGACCAGTGGTTTGACCCAGTTATTCATTTTTTTCAACTTTGGGTCCAAATAAGTTTTCAAACCGTTATAGACTCAAAAAAAATGCTCGAAATCAACTCAGAACTTCGTGAAAAAATTCACATACTTTGAAAATTTCAGCTCAATCAGTCAAATAATAAATAAAAAAATTTCAAACAAAATATAAGAAAATTAAGATTTTTTTCTTTTTCTGTTTCTTTTGACCGCTCCTTTTCTGCTAGTGAATGTTCATTTTTGTGTTTTGATTTTAGATACTCCAAAAAGATTTGGTTGAAATTTTTTTACTTGTAGCACCCGGAGGTTCTCTTCTAATTTTCTGACTGCAGATGTTACATTTAGCTATTTCGAGCCTATCCTGAAACATTGTAAAGTATTCAAATACTGCAGAAGCTGATCTTTTAGCCATATTGACTGAAAGTATAAACAAAATAATATTTTTAAATAATGCAGCTAAATGATACAAGTTTGATACATAGCAATAAAATAACAATGATATGTATAAATACAGGTTAAATTGATAATTTTATATCTTACATTTTTTCAAACTTTACCTTTGGGTCTTACCTAGGTAAACGTGTTAAATCACTATTATGAATTAGAATAATTTTTTTTTTAATTTTTGTACTTTTTTTAAACTTTAAATATACAAAACTGTAATTTTCTGATTTTTTTTTTTTTAGAGAAAATGCATATAATCATTAATTTAAGTGAATGTTGCCTATTCTACTCCTTCCTTACAATTAAATAAACCTTATATCTAATTTTCTTAACCTAAAATTTCAGTGCTTTTGACCTCTTTACAAATTTTAGGAAACCCCGGCCAAATTCCAGCCCCGGTCGGTCCTATATATATATATATATATATATATATATATATATATATA
>SEYY01021291.1:0-23698 GCA_009176605.1 Armadillidium nasatum | reverse complement strand
GCCGCAGGGATGCTGCTTCAGGGACTACCGTCGTCTTCAAACTTCAGAATCTCATGCAACTTATATTTCATCCCAGAATCGTGCAAAATCTATTCTTCGAGATACTAAAAACTCTTTTCTCCGTCGCAAATGCAATAATCTTTCTGGCTCCTCTTCCTCTCGACCTTTCTGGCATTTTGCAAAAAATGTCAACTCTAACTTTGCTTCTTCCTCTTTCCCTCCTCTAGTATCTTCTGACGGTTCAACTGCCGTTTTGCCTTCCTCTAAAGCTGAACTCTTTGCTCAAACTTTTGCCTTAAATTCAACCTTAGACGATTCCGGAGCTGTTCCTACTCCTTCAACCCCCTCTAACTCATTTATTCCAAAAATTGTAATTTATTCTAAAGACATCACTTTTGCTCTCTCTGAGCTTAACACTAAGAAGGCGTACGGTCCTGATGGTATTCCTCCTTGTGGTTCTCAAAACTTGTGCTTCCGAGCTTGCACCCTGCCTTGGTAAACTATTTCGTCGATGTCTTTCTACTTCAACCTTCCCTTCTTGCTGGAAACGTGCGCTCATTCAGCCTGTGCCGAAGAAGGGAGACCCCTCTCAGCCCTCTAACTATCGTCCTATTTCTTTAACCTCCGTTCTTTCTAAAGTTTTCGAATCTATCCTTAACAGGAAGATTTGGAAACATCTCAATTCTTCTAATCTTATCTCAGATCGCCAGTATGGCTTTCGAAAGAAACGCTCTACTGGTGATCTTCTTTCCCTTCTCTCTGACTCTTGGTCCTCCGCTCTTTGGCATTTCGGTGAATCTTTTGCTGTGACGCTGGACATATCGAAAGCTTTCGATAGAGTCTGGCACAAAGCTTTGATTTCCAAACTTCCCTCTTTCGGAATCTATCCTTCTCTCTGTGACCTTCTCTCTGATTTCCTTTCCGGTCGTTCTATAGTAGCTGTTGTAGACGGCCACCGTTCATCCTATAAATGTATTAATAGTGGTGTTCCTCAAGGATCTGTCCTATCCCCAACATTTTTTCTGCTTTTCATTAATGACCTTATCTCTATTACTTCATCTCCTATCCACTCCTATGCTGATGACTCCACCCTTCATTACTCTTTTCATTTTGAAAGACGCCCCTCCCAGCAACAGTTAATAGAGGCAAGGAGGGTGGCCTTGGATCAACTAACCTCTGATCTATCTCTCATTTCAAACTGGGGCAAAGAAAACATGGACGTTTTCAATGCCTCAAAAACTCAATTCCTTCATCTCTCTACTCGACACAATCTTCCACACAACTACGATATCTTCTTCGAAAACACGCAACTCAAACCTTCATCTCTCCTTAATATTCTCGGTGTTTCTTTTTCTCGTGATCTTTCTTGGAAAGATCACATTACCTCTCTTTGTAAACAAGCTTCTAAGAGGTTGGGTGTTCTGAGGCACCTTCAATATTTCTTCCCACCACCCCAGTTGCTTGCTCTGTATAGGGGTGTTGTTCGCCCCTGTATGGAGTATGCGTCACACATCTGGGGTGGTTCCACAAACACAGCTCTCCTGGAAAAGGTGGAGTTTAGAGCTTTTCGCCTTATCAATTCTCCTGCTCTCACTAATTCACTCCAATCTCTTTCTGCCCGTCGAAATGTTGCGTCACTCTCTCTATACTATCGCTATTACAATGGACACTGCTCTTCTGAACTCTCTCGTCGCATACCTCCTCCATTAAGAAGGGTTCGTGCGACTCGTCTTTCTACACAGTCTCATCCTTTCTCTGTCCAACTCTCTGATCCCAGACTTAACCGCTATGCTCAATCTTACATGTACTCTACTGGTAAAGTCTGGAACACACTTCCTTCATCTATTTTCCCAACTTCCTATGACTTAGGCACCTTTAAACGCCGTTTATCAGGTCATGTCGGCCTTTAATTTGACCATGTTTCCGACTTTCCTTCCAACTCTGGTGGAACATTGGTAGGCCTCTGGCCTTTGTCCACCAGGAGAAATAAAAAAAAAACAAAAAAAAAATATATATTGTTGGGAAATTCCCAAATTTTCCTTTTTTCTTGTGTACTTTGTACACATACCTATATCTATGTGAATAGAGTTTTTTTTAGTTATTATCAAAGTTCTTTTCTGTTCTTTTCAGAAGTTAGTAGTTAATATATTGAAGTGGTTATTTTTAATTCTATTATTATTTCAGAAAATTCTGAAATATTGATGATAAAATATTTATTTATAATTAAACATTAAAACAGTAAAGAGGAAAAATGATTTAAGAAGAAATTACTTCCTGTTTTTGTAAAGCTTTTGTGGTACCCAAAGAAACATCAAATAATAATAAAAGCAGAAGGAATAAAATAACACCAGAAGACCAACATATAGGAAAGAATTCTACATATAAGTCTACATTGAGATATATTCAAAGGTAGAACTGATATAGAAATCAGAACCCCTAACCAGGGTAAGTTTAGTATAATATTTGAAAGTTTCAGTGAGGAAATCAATACTCCATATACCACTAAACGGAATTTTTCCTGTTTCTTTTTATAATGCTGTTATTTTTGACAGGGAACTGGACTAGGAACTAATTAATAGAATCACCTAATAAGAAACCAAATTTTTCTGAATTACTGGAGCAAGACATCTCAAAATAACATTTTTGTATAATTCATCATCATCATTTAGAAAACTATTCACTTTAAACACCATAGAGAAGGTTTGATAAAAATAACTAACAACTAACAGGATGGTGAAGGTGGGTGTAAGAATTTAGTTGTTTTTTTTGCATCAATTATAGTCATTCATTTTCATTATTTCATTCATTATTTTATGTTTACATTTTGTAACATGTATAAATAAATTTATAGAAATTACCCCAAAAGAGAAATTATATTATTAAAGTTGATATACCAAAAATTCTTTGATTATTATTATTATTTAGCGAGTGAAAGGATTAGGTAAACATTTAACTCATTAATGTCATGTACCTATTATTCAATTCTTCTTGTGCATGTTAATTTGATTTATATAATTGTAAATAAAACCAACACATTTTTCTCGCATTCTTTTCCTCACTTAACTGCATTACATTTAGCTTTTTTTTTTTTTTTTTTTTTTTTACAGAACGCCACCACTCACGGGCAGAGCCCTTTTCAAGGAGGGGGCACACACACATGCACAAAGCTCATTCAAACACACACACACACCTAACGCGCAGCCCTCAGGTGGGCGCAGACGGAAGCTTTGAAGAGTGGAAGATTAAATACAGGAGGAAAAATAAATGATGGTAGAGAGTTCCACAGAATAGAGGTGGCTGGAAAGAAGGAGGTACCACAACGGGCTAGCCTGGGATTTCCTACGTCCACACAAAATTGGTGCGAAAGCAGGGCACCCCTTGTGCAACGAGGACGACGCAACAGTGGAGGAATGCGAGAGGCCAATTCCCTCAAGCACCTGCCACTGTAGTACCTGTAGAAAAGAGATAGCACGCCAACGTCACGTCACAGAGACAGAGGGTCAAGTGAGTTTGAAAGTAGGGGACAGTTTATTAATATCTTAGCTTTTGACTCAACCTTATCCAGAAGAGAGGAGGAGCCGGAGCCCCGGAGCTTGCTTGCAACATAATACTTAGTGGTAAGTTTTTCTTTAATTTATATGAATTAATTTCTTTTATAACATTTAATTTATTTTACTTGCTTGTATTATTTTTATTTTTCTTGGTGAGCATATAACTTTTCCCTTAAGCAGACGTATGCGTCCTTTCCCCTTCAGGGTCTGAAGCTCCAGCCGTGCCTGCTCTTCACTCCCACCTGTATGGTATCGGATGTCTTAAGAATTTCACGGCTCCAATAAAATTTATTGTAAGTTTTTTTTTTCTTACTTAACGAATTTGTCCCTTGGAGCCCGCTACCCTAATAATATGTTGATGTATTGGCTTTAATTAATACTTAAGAATAAGTATAAACATTCACAATCTATTATTTTTTTGTGCTTGTATCACATAGTCTCAATTTCATAAAAACTTTTAATATATCAGTCATATCTGATTCATACCATGGACAGGAAAATTTAAGGTAGGATGAGTATCGGCTTTTTTTTTGTGTCATACCAATCATACAATCGTTGTACTGGCTTTATTGATAAAAATGCCTGTTTATTCTAAAAAACTGTGTTCCTGAATTTTAGCGTCCAACAATCACATTTATCAAGGATAACTTCAACCTAGTGTGAGGGTATGCTTAGTTTTTTTTATGTGTTGTTTTTATCAAATATGATGTAACTATAATTTTTGTAGGTACATTGATTAAAGACTCTAAATTTATAAATATTACAGACACTTTTATAGGTTCCTGTTGTGGGGACTTGTGTGAATTCTTGTTTTGGAAGAAACCTGAAATTCCGTCGAAAGAGTTTTCTTATTTTGGAACTCATCTCAAATCCTCAGAAGGATCTATTTCTTTAATAGATGTAACTCAGACTGATTTCATTAAGACTTGTTGTACTTAAAAATAATATTCAAACTCGTCTGACGTGAATTTGATGATTCAGATAGATACTACTACCTTATAAAAATATTATATTTGCAAGAAGTGATTTTTTTATATCACTGAAACTAAGAAATTGGTTTAAATCACTGACTGCATAGGAGTTTTATTGCATCAATCATGCAGGTTAGGATTTAGTTCGATACATTTCTTTGAATAAATAAAATTAATAAAGAATATATAATTATATATATATATATATATATATATATATATATATATATATATATATATATATATATATATATATATATATATATATATATATATATATATATATGTTTAAGTTTTTTTTTGTTTCCATTATATGATATATTTATAGGATTAGGATTTAATAAATTAGGATATTTTCTCTCATATATATATCATTTATATATATCTTTTTTGATTGAAAGGTTAAGGACTAAATTAGTTTGTGTGCGCATTGAATGGACAGAGTGTTAATTCATTTTGTAACCAATATATATATAAAAAGGAAAAGTATAATTTCATTAAATAAACATAATTAATAATGCATATAAATGCATTAAGTTCTTGAATGCAAAAAGGATTATAAGAAATTTTTTTTATATATAGTGTACAATTTTTTCTCTTATTTATTAAACTGTATAAATTCCTTGCTTGCTCATTTCTTTTTCCCACATGTGAGTGGAAGGTTAATTGTAGGAGGACTCTCCCCACCTGCATTAAGGTAAATATATCCTCTCTTGCTTTCACTTACATGTGTGGGCATGTTGCACAGTTACTAATGATTTTTTTTTATATTTTTCTTTTCATGTAAATTGTGGCTTTGTGTGAGACTTTAAATATTTCCCTCAATTTCTTCATTTCATTGTTCATCTTAAAGCTTGTGCATTTTTTCGAAGTTAATCAGCCAGCGGAGATTTACTCACATTTTTACCTGGATCTATTTTTACATTAATTATCTGGCATGTGGTGATGCTTTATTTATTTTTTTTTCCCATATTTTTATTTATATTTTTGGTATTAGCAGATGTTGGAACTGTTGAGAAGTTGAAACATCCATTTGGTTTCTTTACTGATTCCAGATTTACAGGTCTGCATAATCTATACAAGTTTTCCATACTCATCATATTCCACAATATTCCCCTAATATTTGTAAAAAAATATTACAATATATATATAGTTCAATATTTACTTTTCTTAATTTATATTTACCGATGTTAATTAATATGCTTTCCTTAATATGCAATTATACAATCTTTTTCTTTTTTCGAAATAAGTCTAAGCAATCAGAAAATGACTTTCTAATGTCGAGTCTGAACACAGTGTTGTAGGGCCCTACCTTCATTTTAAGTGGTGACGGTATTTTTATGTTAAATTAATTAAGAAATAAGGAAATTAAATAAATATTATATGATAAAGCACACCAAATGCTATTTACTTTAAAAAGTGGAACTAAATTCAAGAACAATACAATGAAAAAATTGCAGATCAACCCTAAGGTAAACCTAAAATAGGTCGCAAATTAGGAAATCATATAAATGAACCCCAAAAAATATCTTTCATTGAGAAAATAATATATACAGCTTAATAGTTCGAGAATATGAAGAAAGAACTATAAAAAGAAAAAACACTTTTAAAAGTAATGAAAATAAATAATAAAGAAAATACAAAAAGGAAATAAAAGGCAAATGGCGGCTGAAATTTGGAAAATGTAAACAAAAGGAATAATCTAGAAGTGTTGCTAGAAGGCCGTGGGAAAACAGGGAATTTGTACTATCAACGAGGGAAAATGATACGAAATCTAATTATAGTACCAGCTTAAGAATCAAAATAGCACCTATTGGTGGTTGCCAAATTTAGGATCAGAGGCAGTTCGAAGCAGTTTTTCCATTCTGTGTTCAGACTCGACATTAAGAAGTCACTTTCTGATTACTTGAACTTATTACGAAAAGATTATATAATTGCGTATAAAAAGAAAACATATTAATTAACATCGGTAAATATAAATTAAGAAAACTAGTAAATATTGAAAACTATATATATATATATATATATATATATATATATATATATATATATATATATATATATATATATATATATATATATAATCGTATTGATTTAAGTGCAGTTCTTATCACTAAGTTATTTATATTATAACAGTAGCAATTTAGCAAAATAATCGATATAATTAAATAACTGAAGCATACGCTGTACGTTATAAAAAGAAATAGCTGAAACATACATTGTATATTATTGCACTATATAACTGAAGCATACGCTGTACGTTATAAAAAGAAATAGTTGAAGCATACGCTGTATACTATTACAGTAAATAACTAAAGCATACGCTGTATGTTATTATAACTTAGAAAATAAAATTAATATTAGTAATTTCTGAATAAAGTGAGGCACTCTCAAAAGAGATAAATAAATAAAAAACGAAGTCCATACTGTACTTTGATATTTACATTTAAAAGATTAAGAATTAGTTGGAAATTAATCTGTATTTGAAGAATAAAATAAAAACTGTTCGAGAATTTTAATAGAAAACATTCAAGTTTATAATTTGTTCAAATTTATTAATTACATATGTAAATAAGCAATAGATAATTTATGTTAAATAAATTGCGATAATTTGGTTATTGTTTCTTTAATAATTTGTCTATTTAGATTATTTAGTTTTGTTTTCGGCTATGATTATTATATGATTGACAATATCTTGTATATTAATCAGTAATTCATGAATTTTTGAATAAGAGTTAAGTCGATTCTTGTCCTACTACGAAGGAATTTTCGAAATTTTCCGACCATTTTGATTTGGATTTCAGGCTTTTATAATTCGTAAAGGATTTTACAATAGTTTACTTCTGACATTGTTTAAACCTTTGGATTAATCGACTATTTTGATTTTGAGTTACGACTTTTACATACACAAAAAATATTTACGAGATCGTTTCCACGTATAATATTTAGTCAACTTGAATTTCTCGAATATTTTGGTGATTAGATTAAGATAACTCATACTTACCAAACTTTCATGAGATAACAATCGTTCTCCATTGAGTAAACACTTAGAATTATTTTTGCGATTTATTTAGTTGACAATCGTTCTCCATTGAGTAAACACAGAATTATTTTTGCGATTTATTTAGTTGACAATCGTTCTCCATTGAGTAAACACAGAATTATTTTTGCGATTTATTTAGTTGACATTTAAGATAATTTGGCGTAACCTTTAAGAAGTATTTTGTTTCTATGGATAGTACATAATCGTTTGGGATTTTTGTTTGATAGTTCAAACAAGTAATTGCATTGATTGATATTTCATGATATTGAATACTATTTATGAAAATACATAGTTCATAAATTTATATAGAGGTTGAGTTAAAATAAAACCAAAGATAAATAAAGCCTGTATATAATTTATTTTAAAAATAAAAGAAAAGAGTAAGTCTTCGAAAACTCTTTAAGCTGGTCCTGAGTTGAATATAATTAGAATAAATTACGACCATTAAAATTTGAAAAACACAACGCAATATCTGAAAAGAAAAGAGTTGTCAAAATACTATTATATATTAATATATTCTAAAAATACGTAGCTACGACATAACTTTTTGGTGCCGTTTAAACCAGGATAGTCACCTAACACATTTGGTGCTACGATCGAATAAGACTTATAATCTGAAAAAATGGCGTATAGTATACCAATGCCAGATGATTTATTTTTGGAAAAGAATGAAGATGAAAGACAACCACAACAACAACAAGGAATGCAACAAACATCAACACCAGCAGATGAACAAACCAGAGGAGCAAGAAATAAAACAACAAATCCAAGCAGGGTTGGAACTAGTTATCAGTATACTCCAGGACAACAATATACGCCACCACCTGACCCATATATAAATAGCCAGGTGTACTATAGGAGAAATATAGTACCACCACCTTTGAAATTTTGTATGGAAAAAGGCCACGATTTTGACAAATTTTTGCGAGATTTCGAGATCTATTGTGATCATACATACCCAGGAGTAATGGATACGTGGAGTAGGGTGTTACCCAATTTCTTGGAAGGAAATATGCTTGATGCATTCGATAGTATTGATGGTGGAAGACTGGCATATTACCAAGTGAAAGAAGAACTGAGAGTAATAGCGCAGAGAGCGTCAACAAATAAAGATAAATTAATGGAAAATTATTGGATGGCTACAAGGAGGAAGGATGAAAATATTAGTAACTACGCTATGCGTTTAAATCAATTAGCCAGATTAGCTGGAATGGACATAAATCATTATATGTTCAAGGACATGAAGAAAATAAAAATTTTAGATGCATTAGAACCGGAATCAGCTGCCAGAGTGAAATACACAGCTCTATCAGAACCTGGCATAACAGTCGAAAGAATTATAGATTTAGCCAACAATGCGGAAATGTGTTTTAAGGAGGCAGCTAAAAACATACAACCTCAAAATGAAGACAGAAATAGAGAACAGGAACAAGAAAAGTTAAATACCACAAAACAAGTGCTAGAGATTGAGAAAAAACAAAATAAAAAGTGTAGTTACTGTGAAAAAGAAGGACATGTTGAAGCAGAATGCTATAAGAAAAATAAAGGCTGTTTTTGTTGTGGAAAGCCGGGGCACATGATTAAAGATTGCAGGAAAAGAATTGCCCAAGAAAGAAATAGAGAACAAAGAGGACAATCAAGTAGTGCTAACCAAGAAATACAACAAACACGAAGAGAACAGCCAGGAAGAAGAGAACAGACCAATTCACAAAGATATGAGTGCCCTTTTTGTGGCGAAAATCATCTAATGAAGAATTGCGAAGAGTTTAAAAATATGATGAGAAGGCCGGCGGAAAACTAAAACATCCCTTAACCGAGCAAGGTGGCATTAAGGGAAACGAAACAAGCCTTGCACCTAAGGAAAAAGATCAAAGATTATATTTGGATGTTAAGGTACATGGTGCGAAAATACGTGCTTTAGTTGATACAGGCGCTCAACTAAATGTTATAAATTCGGATATTGCTCAGTTGATAAATGAGGAAATAAAAGAGTCTAAGATAAAAATAATAGGAGTTCATGGAAATGCAGAAGCCACAGAAGGAGAAATGAAATTATCATTTAAACTAGGAAATTATCAAATTAAAAATGAAACTTTTGTCATTAGTAGAAAAATAACCCAAGAAATGATCCTTGGCATAGACTTTCTCAACAAGTATTTTTCTAGAAATTGATTTAAAAAATAACAGATTAATCTGTAAGCAGGAAAATAACAAGGAAATAGCAGTGTGTAATTTTAGATTTAATCCAGTACCAATTAGTAATATTAAGTTAGAATTAAAGAAACATGCACACATAAAGCCCGGTTATGTACATAAAATTGAAGCAATGTGGCCTAAGGATTTTGATACACCTTGTTTATATAGTACAGAAGTTCGAGGAGCAAATAATTTTCGAAAAAATGGGCTATTCATCTCTAACACAGTTAACAACGGAAAAATCGCCTATGTAAATATAATAAATTTAGGAGATGAAACTTATAAAATTAATAAAGAAGGAATAGAAATATTTGCTATTGAATTGATACAAGATGGGAAAATCCTCAAGGAAATAGACGAGGTTCATGAAGAGCATACAGAAGAAGAGGAACAACAAAGTTTAGAAGAAAGATTTACCTTAACACAAACAGATCTTACGAAGGAACAAAAGGAGATTGTATGTCACATGTTAGAAAATTTTAAGGATATTATCAGTAAAGATGATAACGATGTAGGCTACACTAATATGATGGAACATAGAATTAAATTACATGATTATGAAGCCTATACGTCAAAAGGTACGACGTTTCAATCCGAAGGTGCAAGAGCTTATGGATGAAGAGTTAAAAATTTCTGGAAGAACAAGGAATTATAAGACCATCGAAGAGTCCCTGGAGTAGCCCTATAGTGCCAATAGTTAAGAAAAATGGGAAGATAAGAGTATGTATCGATTATAGGGCCCTTAATCAACGAACTATTAAAGATAGTTTTCCGTTACCGGCGGTAAATGACTGTATATATAATTTAAAGGGTAGCACATATTTCAGTCTTTTAGATATGACAAAAGGTTATTATAACTTGGCCATGGAAGAAGAATCACGAGAATTTACAGCTTTTACCACTGCCTCTAAGCATCTAGAGTTTGTACGTTTACCATTTGGGCTATGTAATTCACCAGCAACGTTCCAACGTCTCGTCAACCTTATGATACAGGACTTCTCAAAAAGTCAGGTTATGGCTTACTTGGATGATATTTTGATACTTGGTAGAAATTTTGAAGAACATCTAAATAACCTGAGCCAAGTTTTGGGAAAGTTGCGAGAGTTTAACTTAAAAATAAAACCTGAAAAGTGCAACATCTTCAGAAGAAAAGTGAAATTTTTAGGCCAAGAAGTTAGCAAAGAAGGATTGTTGCCATTGTCAGAAAATATAGAGGCAATACAAAAAGCTCCAGTACCCAAAACCGTAAAACAAGTCCAAAGCTTTTTAGGTAGTGTGAACTACTACAGAAGACATATTCCGGAAGCAGCTAAATTGATGAAACCCTTGTCACAATTGACAACGGGGAAAAGTATTAAATGGACTTTGGAATGCCAGGAAAGTTTTGAGCAACTAAAACGAGCTCTGATAAAACCACCAATTCTAGCCTTCCCTGATTACGATAGTGAAAAACCGTTAGAACTATATGTTGATGCATCTGGGACAGGTGCAGGAGCTTGTTTAAAACAACAACAAGAAGGAGAATTAAAAATTATTGCATATGCCTCAATGTGTTTTGGAAATGCACAAAGAAATTACAGCACCTTAGAGAAGGAATTGGATGCTTTAAGATGGGGAGTAAAAGTGTTTTGCACATTTTTGTTGTGCCGAAAGTTTGTTTGTTCGTCATCAACGTACTTGCATAATATGGCGGGAGTTAACGCAAGAATTGCACGAACATTAACAGACCTTTCAGAATATCACTTTGACATCAAATACCTACCGGGAAAATTTATTCACATCAGTGATTTTCTGTCTAGATGTGTTCCAGAAAATATCGAGGAAATGGAGATTGAAGAAGATATTATGCCCGTAGGATTTAAAGTAAAAGAAATTAAGGGTAGTGGTAATGCCTTGTTCGTCGCAATAGCCATATTTTTATTTAATGACGAAAAAGCTCATAAAATTGTTCGTGAAAAGGCGGTTAATGAAGTAAGAAATAATTTAAAAACGTATGGATTAACGGATAATAAGCAAGTACGACAAAATTTGTGTAGGATGAATATTTCGGGTACTCTAGTTAGTTCAGAAATTGTAGAGGCATGTGCACGAGTATATGATATTCAAGTTACCATTTACCATACTAAAGATCAGTGCGTTTCATATAATGCAGGAAATAGAAGAATTTGTTATTTGTTAAGTGTTCATGGAGTCCACTTTGACTTACTGGAAAGATTGGAATCAGATAAAGAGCTTGAAAAATGTGTTGACGAGTTGGGTTGGATTGACTCTGATGTTAAGGAGGCAGAGATAATGAAAGAGATTGTATTATTTGACTTAGAGATTGAAGATAGTGATGAAAATGAAAAGGAAGATGAAGTGGAGGAACTGGAAACTGTAACTTCTTTAGATATTTCTATTGAAGAGTTGAATGATGAAAATGTGCAAGAACTTCCCATTAGAAAAACTCCCTTAAAATTCCAAAGAGATGAAAACCAATTATTGGAAGAAATACAGCGGGGTCAAATGGCAGATGTACAGTCGTGAGCAAAAGTTCGTTCCTATTAGGCTGGAAATAAATATTTATATAAAATGGAAATCATGTCATAAAAGCTCTATTTTGAATAAAAAGAAAATAAAAACATTGAGAGGGGCTTAATTGAACTGTTTTTGGCTGAACCTGAAATGATCCCCATTTTATATAAATATTTATTTCCAGCCTAATAGAAACGAACTTTTGTTCACGACTGTACATGTGCAAGAATTGCGAAAAATATTAAAAGAAAATCATAATGGAATGGAACAATTGGAAAAACTTAAAGAGCACAGATATTTAAAAAGATATTTAAGGTTTAGAAAAAATATAATTGAAAGAGACGGATTGTTATTTTATCAGGAAAATGGAATAGAACGTCTACTTATCGGATATGAAGATTTAAAAAAATTAATTATTGATTATCACAAAGTGAACTATCATCCAGGACGAGATAAAATCATACAGAAAATGAAAGAAATCATATGGAGTCCACTTATTCGATATCTGAGTGAACAAATCCCTAAAGTATGTATTAAATGTCAGCAGCGAAAAATATTACCAGCCAGACAACAGAGACCACCTACTTGGAAAATACAAGCCAAAAAACCGTTTGATGTGGTCGCTATAGATTTAATGGAAATGCCAAGAACTACATCAGGTCAAAAATATGTTCTTGTTTCTGTTGACATGTATTTGAAGTGGACATCTGCGACAGCTTTACCCGATAAAACCGCTACTACAGTGCTTAAGGCATTTAAAACCATGATTGCAACATTTTTGAAAGATCCTCTAGAAGTGCAATCGGATAATGGGAAAGAGTTTACGAATCATTTGTTTGAAGAGTTTCTGAAAAAGAAGGAAATAAAACACCGTTGCACTGTAGCTAATATGCCCCAAACCAACGGGCTGGTAGAAAGGGTAAATCAAACCTTATTAAACATGTTCCGTATGATAGACAAGATAGAAGAGTGGGATACACATTTACCAGATATAATATCTGTTTATAATCACACGTATCACCGAGAATTAAGGAAAACCCCAGCTGGAATATTTCTGAGTAATGTGGAGAAAGAACAAAATGAGGATAGCACATGGGGAAATAAACCCAAGAATTATGAACCCTACAAAGTTAATGAATTAGTATTGAGAAAGAACATCCTGAAGGGTCATAATGTAACAAATAAATTAGCTAAAAAATACCATGGCCCATATAAGATAATTAAGAATTATGACAATGGAGTAATGTATGATATACAACATCAGTATAGAAATACCATCCTATATAAGGTACATCATAAGCAGTTAAAAAAGTGGTATGAGACACCAGAAGACTTAAAAAATGTAAATCAAGAACAATCATTAGAGGACACCACCAGTGAAACATCACAATCAGATTTTGAAGGATTCACGGAAGAGGCGCAAAATATGTTTCGAATCAATTGGGAAAAGGTGTCTAAATATAATATTCAGTTGAGACCAGAAGCAGTTGAATACCAATATCCATCACCTAGAAATGAAGATGATTCTCTGGTGTCAGATCATCATATCACTTACAATATGGAGCCATGGATACATAGTGAGATTAATAGGGACTATTCAGGAGATCCCATAAGAGTTATAACAAGAGATTCCACAGGTATTTGTCGAGAGTTAAGGGAGTTGGAGGAAATTGAGTTCCATTTGGTAAAAGATTTTTCTTTCAGTTTTTCGAGCTTCACCTGAGTTTTTTTTTTTTTTGTATAAAAGATCATAAACGTGTGTATTAATCTGTTTTAATTGTAATTATATTAAAGCCTAATTTAACAGATTTCAGAAACAATAGTATAAGTTGGTTAAAAAAGTAATATCTTGTTGATTATTTCTAAAATAATATATGAACAGAATGAAAAACTGCTTCGATTATCTCTGGTCCGAAATTTGGCAACCACCAATAGGTGCTATTTTGATACTTTAGCAGGTACTATAAGTAGATTTTGTATCATTTTCCCTCAATGATAGTACAAATTCCCTGTTTTCCCACGGCCTTCTAGCAACCCTTCTAGATTATTCCTTTTGTTTACATTTTCCAAAATTTCAGCCGCCACTTGCCTTTTATTTCCTTTTTGTATTTTATTTCTTAATTTTTATTAGTTCTTTGAAAGTGTTTTTTCTTTTTATAGTTCTTTTTTCAAATTCTCAAACAAGATTATAGATTATTCTCTCAATGTAAAATATTATTATGGTTCCTTGTTATGATTTCTTGATGAAGTTAAATTTGCAACCTATTTCAAGTTTTCCTTAGGGTTTATTTGCCATTATTTCTTACAAATTTCCATTGTATTTGGTGGGCTTTTATTTATGATATTATCAAATTTATTTAATTTTCTAATTTCTTAATTAATTTAACATAAAAATACCATCACCACTTAAAATTAAGGTAGGGCCCTACAACAGCGCGAGAAAAAACGTAAAAAATTTTGGCGAAAATGAAAATCATATTGGGGAAAACTTGTTAATAAGTCCAATATTATTGAAGCGAAAAAGTAAAAAAATTTGCATTTTTTTAAATAGTAGTACCTAACCTACCTAACGTGACTTAACCTACCTAACTTAACATAACCTAACCTAACATAACCTAACCTAACTTAACCTAACCTAATCTTTTCAACCTTCCTAACCTAAGCAAAATGTTTGTTTGTCTCTCTCTCTCTCTCTCTCTCTCTCTCTCTCTCTATATATATATATATATATATATATATATATATATATATATATATATATATATATATATATATATATATATATATATATATATATATATATATATATGGCGCATTCCACGACAAATCATGCAAAAAAAAGAGAAAATTTACACCACTCTAGTCTTAGATTTTGC
This sequence comes from Armadillidium nasatum, assembly GCA_009176605.1. NCBI lineage: Eukaryota > Metazoa > Arthropoda > Malacostraca > Isopoda > Armadillidiidae > Armadillidium > Armadillidium nasatum. Next base: position 8,547 of record SEYY01021291.1, on the reverse strand, counting down.
TTAAACTTTGTTTATCTACTGTCTTTTACCTAAAAACAAAGAAAATGAGGTTAAAAAGTTTTTAAAAATTTTTGGGGGGATTTTATAGACCCCCAAAATTTGGGGTTTTCAAAATTTTGGTTTTTTTCAAGAGGTCGTAACTTTGGTTCTAGAAGTGATAGAGTTGTGAAACAAAATGCATTCTATGCCAAATTGCCTGATAAACAAGAGTTACTCTAAGCATTTTTTAACTAAAATTTATTTTATTAAAAGTTATAGAACATTTAACATTTGGGGGCTGCTTCCCCCCCTTATGGCCAATCGATACAAAAATTTTTATTAGGGTTAAAAATGTTTCTAAATTGTATTTTTATAAAAGTAAACAATGAAACACTTGTTAATTTAAGTATTTTATTAAATTTTATTATTTTTAAATTTTACTTTAAATAATTGAAGGTGCACAGAAATTAGTATGTTTAAATACTTTTTATAAATTTAAAATAATACTTTAATATTTACATTCATTTATTAATTACTTTAATTTGTTTCTACTTACAGATCAGTAATTATTTAAATGTAAATATGTCTGGTAATTTTAAAAAATCCTGTTGCAACCCTATTATAAGCATAAAAAAATTATATTAAAAAGTTTACGTCCCATTCCACAATGCATTGTTGACAAAATTGACAAAGAACTTGCAATTCCTTCAAATGCATTTGTTTGCACTGCCTGTTTGATCAAGCTTCAGGAACAATGTCAAATACCGATTGAGGGGAATGAAATAGATTCTTCTGATATAGAATCAACAGGCGTAGTAGAAGAGAACCAAGTATTTGAGGATGAAGCAGCAACTGTAAATACAGTGTTTTCTGAGCTTGGAGTCACACCAGTCAAACTTCTTAAGTAAATACTGAAAAAAATTTGGATCTTAAAATGAATTCATATTTATTTTTCCAATCTATAATTTTTTTGTAAATTATATGTATGAATGAACTGTTTTTGAATTTTGTAAACTAATTGTCTCTCAAAATATAATTTTGCAGACGGCATCCAAAAAAATGTCCATGCAAAGGTACTCAGTAGTAAGGCAAAAAAGGCATGTATTTCTTTGAAACATAAGTTGGAAGATGTATATTCAACATCTATTGAAGAAGCTGGGCATTCAAAGATTAGCAAGATGGATATACAGATGGAAAGGTATTCCGGAATTCAGAAACCTTTTTTAATTTATAAATTAACATTTACTTATAAAAATTTTTATAAATTTTCTAACACAAATTTTTTTATATAACTAATTCCACTAATTAACATGCTATTACATAGTGTACATTCACAGTACTCTCTTTTCACTAGGTCACAAAAGTTATTGTTTTATCAGTGATTCTCTAGAGCATTCAACTACTGCAGTCTATACTTTTCAAAAACATTTTGTGAAAATAATAACTCAAAAGTTTTCAACAATAAAACAGTTCATTACTTTTCAGATGGTTGTAAAGCACAATATAAAAACCGGTTCAATTTTATTAACTTATGTTATCATGAGGATGATTTTGAAGTAAAAGAAGAGTGGAATTTTTTTGCAACAAGTCATGGGAAAAGTGTGTGTGATGGAATAGGGGGCACAATAAAAAGAGCAGTTGCAAAAAGAAGCTTGCAAAAAACAGTGTCAGACCACATTTTGGCTCCAGAATCCTTTTACAACTTTTGTAAATCTAATTTTAAGAACATTGAATGAATTTTTGTTTCAAAGACTGAAATAGAAGTGAATAAAAACATCTTGTCAAGTAGATTCCAGAAGGCTCTTCCAATTAAAGGTTCTACAGGTTTGCATAGATTTATACCTAGTGGAAAAAATAAATTATTTGCTTACCAGACATCTAATGATAAATCACCAATATTGTTTAAAATGAGAAAAGTTGAATCTGATTTAAGTGACACAGAAAATAGTGGAACTGAAATTGCTTATACTCCAGGACAATATGTTGCTTGCATATATGATAAGGCCCTTTGGATGGGGATATAGGGATTATTGAAGAGGTATCACATGAATTTAGAGATTACAAAATTAATTTCTTACAGCAATCTGCTAAACATCCCTACAAATACATCTTTCCCGAAAAAAAGGATGAATGTTGGATAACAGAAGATGACATATTGTGTATGATGTCAAGTCCAACCATTATTCCAGGGATTAATATAGCATACTCATTTGAGAAAAGGGATGTAAAAAATGTTAATTGTTTAATTAAATTGAAGATTAAAAACAGCTAAATGTATTTTTACTTACTGAAACTCATGTAATTTAATATTATACATAAAGGAAATTAATGTTAATTGTTAAGAAAGCTAAACATTAGGGATTAATTAATCATTAATAAAGTATTTGACTAATGTTATAAGGAAAATTGTATGCACCTCCCATTATTCAAAGTAAGATATATGCATTAAATACTTAAATTAACAAGTGTTTCATTGTGTACTTTTATGAGTAAATGATAAAGGAACATTTTTAACACCAATAAAAAATTTTGTAGTGATTGGCCATAAGGGGGGGAAGCAGCCCCCAAATGTTAAATGTTCTATAACTTTTAATAAAATAAGTTTTAGGTAAAAAATGCTTAGAGTAACTCTTGTTTATCAGGCCATTTGGCATAGAATGCATTTTGTTTCACAACTCTATCGCTTCTAGAACCAAAGTTACGACCTCTTGAAAAAAAACAAAATTTTGAAAACTCCAAATTTTGGGGGGCTTAAAATCCCCCAAAAAAAATTTTTAAATTTTTTAACCTCATTTTCTTTGTTTTTAGGTAAAAGACAGTAGATAAACAAAGTTTAAGTAAAATCTAAGACCTAGTGGTGTAATGCTTTGCATGATTTGTCCTGGATTGCTCCATATGGGTCATTCCAAGTCACTTCAACCGACAAAAACCCTGACCCCTTTCGATTTGCATAAAAAGTGGCACACTAACATATCTTGTTGAGAAAATATGAATGGCGTTTATTGCAGGTCTCTAGCTCATACGGTTCAGAAAATATGACCTTTGAAACTTTGGTCAAAAATGTCAATTTTCAGAGAGTAGTCTGAGGTCAAAATACAATATCTCGGCTTCTATGGCACTTAGAAGCATCGTGTAAAGACCATTTAAAAGATCTTGAATAGCGGTACAACATTTATTTAGATGATTTTGACCTCGGAGGTCAAATAAAAAATTTGACCTATTGTGACCTTGACCTTGAAAAAAAACCTCATCTTCGATTTTTTTCGAACTTTGCTGAATTATTGTTATATATGTATATTATAATTTTTTTAATGAATTATCTTTGGCTTTGGCTTGGTTTAGAAAATATAAGCAATTTAATAAGTACAAATATCACATTTTTCACTTTTTTGCGATTTTTATCTCATTCAATGTATAGTTCCAACATTTCCATTTCTCTTTCTCTCTCTCATATATATATATATATATATATATATATATATATATATATATATATATATATATATATATATATATATATATATATATATATATATATATATTGTAAGGGGCTGGCTGCTGCCGAGTATATTTTTCTCGTTTCAGATTGCATGGAGTATTCTCTGAGGAATATAGTCTTACCTGCTTGTTGCTTTGCTGTTATGCTGTTTGATTTTGACTGTGCTTGGGATCCACAATATTAATGTGCATGTGCCATGTCCTAGACTGGAGAGCGTGAAGGGAGATTGATGTTAATGCGTTTATTTGTTTAGATACGTTAATGTTATTCTTCTATGTTAAATTTATTTTTATTGTTATTATTATTTATTGAGTGCACTTGTGCTAATGAAAAGTCTTATGAGCTATTGTTCCCATTTCGGGCAATAATTAAAAACAGGTTATTCTTATTCAAACAGGTTGTTATTCTCAAGAAGGCATATTACCCTTTCAAGGGTAGGTTATATATTCTTTGTGTTTTTATTATTATTATTTATTCATTATATATTTTTAGATCATTTAAACTGAGGTGAGGCACTGGGGTAATTATTTATAATTCTCACAGGTGCCAGTCTAGGGCCTTATTGCCTAGTGCTAATCTGGAGTTATAATCTCTATACCTATCAGGTAGAAAATATAGATAAGAGACCTTAATGGTTTTTGAGATTATCATATATTTTTTTTTTTTTATAAAATTTTAATATTTAATATTCACTTTGGGAAAAGAAAATATGTCAGTAGTGTGATAAATTTCACAGTAAAACATTTTCCACTTTCAAATCTTTGGTTGTTTTAAACCATTACTCTTTTTTTTCTTTATTTTGTGTATATAAAGAGGCTATCCTGTGTACTGTGAACTATAGATAATTTATGTGAACATTGTAAGTGTAAGATCAATAAATATATATATATATATATATATATATATATATATATATATATATATATATATATATATATTATATATATATATATATATATATATATATATATATATATATTGATCTTACACTTACAATGTTCACATAAAATTATCTATAGTTCACAGTACACAGGATAGCCTCTTTTTATACACAAAATTAAGAAAAAAAAAGAGTAATGGTTTAAAACAACCAAAGATTTGAAAGTGGAAAACGTTTTACTGTGAAATTTATCACACTACTGACATATTTTCTTTTCCCAAAGTGAATATTAAATATTAAAATTTTATAAAAAAAAAAAAATATATGAATCTCATAAACCATTAATGATCTAAAAATATATAATGAATTAATAATAATAATAAAAACACAAAGAATATAACCTACTCTTGAAAGGGTAATATGCCTTCTTGAGAATAACAACCTGTTTGAATAAGAATAACCTGTTTTTAATTATTGCCCGAAATGGGAACAATAGCTCATAAGACTTTTCATTAGCACAAGTGCACTCAATAAATAATAATAATAAAAATAAATTTAACATAGAAGAATAACATTAACGTATCTAAACAAATAAACACGTTAACATCAATCTCCCTTCACGCTCTCCAGTCTAGGACATGGCACATGCACATTAATATTGTGGATCCCAAGCACAGTCAAAATCAAACAGCATAACAGCAAAGCAACAAGCAGGTAAGACTATATTACTCAGAGAAAACTCCATGCAATCTGAAACGAGAAAAATATACTCGGCAGCAGCCAGCCCCATTATATATATGAGAGAGAAAGAGAAATGGAAATGTTGGAACTATACATTGAATGAGATAAAAATCGCAAAAAAGTGAAAAATGTGATATTTGTACTTATTAAATTGCTTATATTTTCTAAACCAAGCCAAAGCCAAAAATAATTCATTAAAAAAATTATAATATACATATATAAAAATAATTCAGCAAAGTTCAAAAAAAATCGAAGATGGTTTTTTTTTCAAGGTCAAGGTCACCAATAGGTCAAATTTTTTATTTGACCTCCGAGGTCAAAATCATCTAAATAAATGTTGTACCGCTATTCAAGATCTTTTAAATGGTCTTTACACGATGCTTCTAAGTGCCATAGAAGCCGAGATATTGTATTTTGACCTCAGACTACTCTCTGAAAATTGACATTTTTGACCAAAGTTTCAAAGGTCATATTTTCTGAACCGTATGAGCTAGAGACCTGCAATAAACGCCATTCATATTTTCTCAACAAGATGTTAGTGTGCCATTTTTCATAAAAATCGAAAGGGGTTACAGAAAAAATTGCCTAATTTTGGTTGAAGTGACTTGGAATGACCCATATATATATATATATATATATATATATATATATATATATATATATATATATATATATATATATATATATATATATATATATATATATATATATATATATATATATATGAGAAAGAAATGAAAAATTGAATACATAAAAAAATAATAGAACTAAAATAAAATATAAAAGCAAACCTTATTTTCACTTTCTAAGCTTCACATTATATATATATATATATATATATATATATATATATATATATATATATATATATATATATATATATATATATATATATATATATATATATATATATATATATATATATATATATATATATATATTACAAAAAGTCTTAAGGTGAATTTAATTTTTCTCAAATGTATTGAGAACTGTTAGGGTATTTTTTACAGTTTCAGAATTTGGTGCATCAAAGAAACTTGTGCCAATTGAAGTTTTTGAATTATTTTATTGCTGGGAAATGAGAATGCAGTTATATATATATATATATATATATATATATATATATATATATATATATATATATATATATATATATATATATATATATATATATATACCTCGTTTTACAGCGCTAAAATATTTTTCAGCGCTTGTCTTACTCTTACAGCAACCATGTGCTGTACAGCTTTTAATCAACAAATTTCCCATGCGGTGTTCAGTTTGAACACAGCATTCATAACGCGCGCATCGCTCTCAACTTGACCGCCAAATTTAATACAGTAGTATTACAATTGTGTTAATACGCATTTATATTACGTTTACATACCTTCACTGTATATCCATATAGACATGGCCCCTAAGACTAGTGAAAAGAAGAGTCGGAAGTCACTTTCATTGGAAAAAAAAGTTAGAAAGGATTCACTTACATGAGGAAGGCATTTTGAACGCTGAGATAGGCTTACAGGCTAGGCCTAGCTCGGCAAACAGTAAGCACAGTTACTAACTCTAAGGAAAAGATTTTGAAAGAAATTAAAAGTGCTACTCCAGTGAACACTAAAATAATAAGAAAACGGAACAATGTTATTGCTGAAATGGAGAAAGTGTTAGTGCTGTGGATCTTAGATCAAACGAGTCACAACGTGCCATTAAGCCAAAGTCTAATTCAATCCAAGGCCCTAACTTTATTTAACTCAATTAAGGCTAGCAAAGGGGACGAAGCTAAAGGTGAGAAGTTTGAAGCAAGCAGAGGCTGGTTTATGCGGTTTAAAGAAAGAAGCCAGCTACACAATATTAAAGTGCAAGGTGAGGCAGCTAGTTCTGATATGGAAGCTGCAGAACGTTATCCAGATGTGCTAGCTGAATTAATTGAAGAAGGAGCCTACAGCAAACAACAAATTTTCAATGTTGACGAAACGGCCTTATTCTGGAAGAAGCTACCGGCTAGAACTTTCATAGCTAAAGAGGAAAAAACGATGCCAGGTTTCAAAGCCAGCAAGGATAGGCTGACTCTTTTGTTAGGAGCAAATGCAGCTGGTGACTGCAAATTAAAAGCCAATGCTCATATACCATTCGCAAAATCCTAGGGCCTTGAAGAATTATGCGAAAGTCAGCCTACCTGTTTATTATCAAGCAAACAAGAAAGCCTGGATGACTGCCGATCTTTTTATGAAGTGGTTCACTGAGTATTTTAAGCCTACTGTTTAGAACAAAATATTCCCTTTAATATTCTGCTACTTAGTGATAATGCTCCCGGCCACCCAAGAGTTATAATGGAAATGTACAAGGAGATTAAAGTTATTTTTCTTCCTCCCAACACTACATCAATTCTGCAGCCCATGGACCAAGGAGTAATCTCGACTTTTTAAAGCGTATTATTTACGCCGAACATTTGCAAAGGCTATTCGCTGCTCTTGATAGTGATGCCGATCCCAATGAGCCACAAAAAAATAAACTGAATGCCTTCTGGAAAGGATTCAATATTTTAGATGCTATAAAGAACATTCGTGATTCGTGGGATGAGGTCAAATCATCAACACTCAAAGGAGTTTGGAAAAAATTGATTCCAACCCTTATGGATGACTTTGAAGGCTTTGCAGTTGATATGCCTAATGTAACAACAGAGGTGGCAGATATGGCAAGAGAGTTAGAACTTGAAGTTGCTCCTGAAGATGTGACGGAATTGCTGGCATCTCATAATGAACCTTTAACAGATGAAGATTTACTTTTACTCGATGAGCAATGTAAATTATTTCTAGAGGCTGAATCTGCTTTTGATGACGATGATGACAATGAAATTAAGGAAATGTCTACAAAAGATTTAGAGCATTATGTAGACCCACTGCATACAGTTGTGAAAGAATTTGAATCAATTGACAATAACTTTGAGAGTAGTTCGAAAGTTGGCAAAACGACATCACATGCTACACTGAAATTTTTCGAGAGAGAAAGAGATGCTCAATGAAGCAAACGTCATTGACATCTTATTTTAAGCCAGTGCTGCAAATACCCGCAACTTCAAATCCTATCATTCAACAGCCATCATCGCCTCAACAACCATCAACATTAACGCTAGACTCTCCACCAAGCAAGAGAATTAGATTCATTGAAGGGTCAGATGACGAGTCTCACTAATCCCCTTCAACTTCCTTCAATGATATATATAAAATTTTTAAAGCTAAAATATATTTTTATTTTATTTACCCTTCATTACATATTTTATTTTTAAATTTGAACTTATTTTTAGCCTAGCACTATTGCGCAAATAATAAATGATAGTGTAAACAAGTTTTAAGGTGTTCATATGTTGTAGCGAGTGAAAAAAAAGCAAGTGATTCACATTGCGGTGGTGGTCTGGAACCACACCCGCCGTATTACCGAGGTATACCTG
>SEYY01021290.1:337500-367500 GCA_009176605.1 Armadillidium nasatum | reverse complement strand
TCCGTAACATTGAAAAGCTTGTGAAAACATTCCTTGATGCTAATGGCGATCACTTTAATACTTGTTGGGATATCAGCACGATTTTTACACACCAAGGTATGCTCATGGCAAATCTGATTGACTTATGACCAATACTTTGATATCTATAAGCACATATCTGGGAACGAGAGCGAGTAAGTTACCCTGTATATATATAGCACAGGGCTTGTGAGATAGAATCCAATCTGACAGACTTAATGTTTCATATTCCAATACTTTTTTACCAATGTGGCTTCAAAACAACTAAATAACTCTGAGAGCAGAAAACCTAAATTTTATAGTCACTGATTATTTTTCAATCTTATTTCAACCTTCATGAATTCAGTAAAAAAAAAAATTATATCGGTATCGATAAATCCTAAAAGTATCGGATCGGTATCGGTTAAAATTTTGGTATCACTCCATCCCTAATTTAAACTAACTGTTGGCGGTGACCATTTTGTCAGAAAATTTCGACTGGTTTGTTATATATTGATGTAATTTCAGCATTTCCCTAAAATCCTTCCTAAATCAGAACGATATAAATATTTTATTGTGTGACTGAACCAGAAGATCTCGATAGTGTTTTCTAAGAGACTTTGATCACCAAGGTCGCCTGACCTTACCCCGCCGTAAACACTTATTTAGTGACGTGTGTTATGTGGTTTGACGATGACACATTCAGTATTGCTCCCAGCCTATGAATCCCAATTTTTTTTAATTATATGAATACCAATTTATATATATATATATATATATATATATATATATATATATATATATATATATATATATATATATATATATATATATATATATATATATATATATATATATATATATATATTGCCAAATCGTTCGTCGTTATTTGGTCTTTTGCCAATTCGTCTTATTCGAGATTGGAGTGCCAAATCGCAGACGCCAAAATGTCTCGATTACTTTTCTCATGGGTTAAAAACTTTTCATATTTGGCCAGATCATTTTCTCAATCCCAACACATCTTATTTTAAACATGCACAAGAAATTAAATCAATTTTGCCACTCAGAAGACAAACCAACAACATCCTTAGCACTCCCTTCGTGACATCACTAGTCAAGATAAAACAAGTCCTTGTAAATACCTCATAGATATCCCAGAAGGGTGGGGTTTTCATTTCTATCTCAGTTCTGTATAATGTTTATAAATTCATTTTTATATTCAAGACACAGTAGAAATTTGGCCTTCTCAAAGTTTCGATAAATATTGCTAATTTTTTCTTTTTTTCTAGAGTTGCCTATATCCACACAAACTATATATATATATATATATATATATATATATATATATATATATATATATATATATATATATATATATATATATATATATATATATATATATATATATATATATATATATATATATATATATATATATATATATATATATATATATATATATATATATATATATATATATATATATATATATATATATATATATATATATATATATATATATATATATATATATATATATATATATATATATATATATATATATATATATATTGTTGGGAATTTCTATGGCGCTGAAATCCTAGAAAGTGCTTAATGCAGATCTGTGGCTGCTCTACTAAGAAAAAACCTAATTCTAGTAAATTTAGCTTAATTACAATTAATTAAAAGAAATTAATAAAGAACTAACCATTGAAAATGTTCCTCAAATAGATAAAATAAAAGGGGGAATTTTGGGGATTTATTAAATTTCCAAGGATAATAACTTGGACAATCGGCTTTTTTTGTATAAGCTCATAAGTAAAATTTTAAGAGTAAATTAGATAAAATAAAGATCTAGCCTAGGGTAGTATAAAACAAAAAACTCTTCTATCCAAATAACAACTATCAAAATCTGCTCAAAAAACCAAGCCTAGTTAAACGGGTAAAAGTCAATGTAAGTCAAATCAATTATAATTATTAAAAAACACAACTCAAAATATGATCAATAATCAAAAGTCAGTCTATAACAATAAAATGATCAAGTCAAAGAGTCAGAGGTGTTCCTACTCTAATAGCAGAGTTTTACAAGCTCCTGTACTAGAATAAAAAAGGGTTAAATTATATTTCCTACCATAAGACTATAAGTAATTTAAAATAGTAATATTAAAAGGATACTCATCTTACTACCACAATCCCTGGGACGATGAGATTTTTGTTAAAACATTACAATAGTAAACATTACATTTTAATATAGTCAAGGCAAGAGCTCAATTCCTCGCTTCTCGTATATAAAACGAGAGTCCAAACACATGTCAGTGTTGCCATTATATAAAGGATTTTCTAAGTTTACTATGGTTGAGAGGATAATATTGAAAACCATAGTTGAACATTTTCTGTTTATAACAAAAACTTCTGAAATTAAGTTTACTTATATTAAAAATTATTAAGCAATATAAGGTACTTTAAAGCATAAATATAAGGATTTCCTATATATATATATATATATATATATATATATATATATATATATATATATATATATATATATATATATATATATATATATATATATATATATATATATATATATATATATATATATATATATATATATATATATATATATATATATATATATATATATATATATATATATATATATATATATATATATATATATATATATATATATATATATATATATATATATATATTTTTGTTTTTTTTTTGAAAAAAAAAAAAAAAAAAAAAAAAATTAAATGTAAAAAATAAAAAATAAATAAAATTAAATAAAACTAATAAGCTATAATAAATGAACGAAGGAATATAAATAAACAAAACGTAAAAATTCTTGGTTTATTTTTTTCTTTATACGGTTCACAATTTATTCGTAATGTTTGCAGCCATGATTTTGAAAATATTCGCGGTTGTAAGTTTGTTTACGTTTTCGCTTGTGGGAAGTGTAGTTAGTTTAATAGGTTTTATTTATTTACATTATTCGGCACAATTTGTAAATTAAAATGTTTAGTAAGGCCAAAATTCGAAGATTTAATGAGGAAATGAGTAAGTATTAAAAAATTCGAAGATTTAATGAGGAAATGAGTAAGTATTATTAATTTAAAAAGAACCAAACCAAGGGCTTATGCTTATAGCAGCCGTCGTCAACATTGGGTTGCAATTAAGTTAAAAGTCTTCTAGAATGTTATAATGCTTGATGAACTGCATAGTAATATGCTGTTATTAAAAGTTGTAAAAAGCTGGAAAAGAATTTTGAAGCTTATCGTTTCCTTTATTATAGTTTATTCAGTTATTCCATCCTAGTTAGCTTTATAAAAATTGTCAATAATTTACTTGACTGTACCATAATGTTATTCTTAATGCTGATAATAAGTGAAATATATATGTGAATGTATGTCACATTGTAATAAAGAACAAAAGCAATATTGACAAAAAAGTAATAGGTTCAACTGAGTATTATTTTTTTTAAAGAACAAAAGCAATATTGACAAAAAAAAAGTAATAGGTTCAACTGAGCATTATTTTTCTTATTTTATTGAAACTATGAAGACTAGATGATCTGAAATCAATATTTTTGATAAACTGAGGTGTGGAAAAGATGTACACTAAAAGCACCAAAAAATAAGTTAAAATGTAATTAGTAAAGTGTAATAACTCTTAACCTTTTAACAACACAAGCTAGGACTTAAAGGGTAAATGTATGCCTAATGGCCAGCAAAGAGACTTAACCTGGTGAATAACAGTTCTTTCAGTAAGTAAAAATAATGTAAAATGTTTTAAGCAATTTAATATGACTAGTTAATTTTTCATATTTCTTCTAGTTTTAACAAAATAAAAAAATTTTTTTTTGACCTTTTAGTTCTGAAATAGCTATACAGTTTCGTAAAATTCTCTCTGATGCTGATACAGCAACCTGGTATTGGTAAATCCAATGAACATTGTTACTAAAGGTATACAGTGTGTTGTTAAATAGTCGTACTTATTACTCTTTATTAATTATATTTTTAATATTTCTTGGTGTTTTTAGGGTACAAAATTGTTTCTGTGTTAATTTATCAAAATTAATTTCAGATCATTTTGTCTTTATAGTTTTTATATATATATTAAGAAAAGGAAAAAAAATACTGTTAAACCTGAGTACTTTCAAAAAAAATTATAACTACTAGGTAAATATTAAAAAAAAAAAAAATTATACAATAATGCTTGTAATATTGTAATATATTTTTTTCAGTAAGAGTAGTTAATTTCTGGAATGGTTTACAAGGTATTATTGATAGTTACTTTTTTTAACTTTTAAGAAAAGGTTGGATCAATTCTGACTACTTTTTTTGCAACATATTTTAGTATTTTTGATAATATTTTATAGTATTAGGGATTTTGCATGTTAGTTTAGAAATTAGATGACCCAATTATATGTGGTTTGGTTTGACAGACTGCATGTTGCATGCATTGGAGTATGGTTGACTTGATTGTTTGCATGGGGGAGAGTTAGGCATGTGACAAACCATTCACAGTGAATGGCAACTTTTGGTTAAATAAACTGCATGTTGCATGGGAAACGGTATTGTTGACTTAATTGTTTATATGGGGAAAGTTGGACATGTGACAAGCCATTCATAGTGAATTTCAACTTTGTTTTTTTTTTTTTTGACTGGGATAGTTTTGATAGGCCCTTGTGGCTTTTAACTGTATTTTCTTACATTCTTAAGTGCAAGAAAATATAACCATTTATTGTCATAAATATCAACTTGATAGTTGATATGGCTGCCTTTTTTTTTTTTTTATTTTGGTAAATGTTTGGATGGTTTTTATGTAATAATCAGAAAACTAGCATTTCCTTATAATTAAAATGCCTTGAAATGTACTCTTAAGTTATAAAAGATGGGGAAAAAGAGATGTTGCATTTACAAATTCAAGAAGCCTAAGCACATTTGAATTTGAAGTATAAGTTTAATTCAAGAAATTTGACAGCAATTTGCACTTTTTTGAAAGGCTTTACTTGAACATAAATGAAGATAATGGAATATAGGTTCAGAGACTGTATTGATTATTTAATATATTATTAAAGTATCAGAAAATCATAATAATATATCAATTTGAAAATATTGGAAAATATAAATTTTAAATTAATATAAATATTTTTAAAACTTGTTAAAATTAAATTTTTATAACTTGTATTTTGCAGTTGTTATAGTTGCATGCTATAGGTGAAGAGTGTTGCTTAAGTTTACACTATTGGGTTTGGTAAAGTTTTTGTAGGTATTGTTAGACTGTTGATAGGTTGGGAGCTTAGACTATTAATCTTATTCCAAAGAAATAGTTTTCAATATTTTAAAATCTATATAAAATATTCTAAAGACCAAAACTCATTAAAAGTAAATAATTGGCACTAAGGATTTTTTTTCAGTATACTATTGTTTTAATGATATTTTCTCAGTATTTAAATTGATATTTAAATCTGTATTTAAATTGATATTGATATATTTTCCAGTATTTACTACCTATTGATGCATAAATCATTGTCATGAATTTTAGATTTACTATTTTACTATTTCTCTAATTTATAAATCCTATATTTCCTTTAACATTTTCAATAACTTAAAGTACATTTTGAATCTAGTTTTATTTATTGTAAAATGCCAGTTTTCTGACATCTAGAACATTAGAACATCTACATAATTACCATTTGGATTAGTCTGGTTAACTGGCATTTTTTGCTAATCAATATTAGAAACTCAAAATGTATTTATTTTTATTAATCCTTACCAAAAACAAAAGTTCAAAAAGTAATTAAATTACAATAAAAATATAACTCCAAAGTAGTTAAAATCTCTAATATGGAACAGTTGGTAATGTTGACTTTCAGCATTTTCTAAAGCCATTCTGTCTTGGACTTAAGAGTATCAATATTATGATTTAATAGTCAAATTTTTATTTATATATTTTGTTGCACAAGAGAGCTTTTGCATGCTTGTTAGTTTTCTTTAATTCATTTGTTTATCTTGCAGTTTTTACAGAGTAGAAAATATTGTCTCAACTAAATAAGTACCTGAAATTTTATATCAAATATTGTGTAAATATATAATTCAAATTATATATTGTATTATTTGTATGGTATTACATTAAAAAATGAGTTGTTATAGTGCATATATGGAAAGTAAAAGTTAGCTGCAAAACATTTAAATATTAAATAGTATTAAAAAATTATTCTTATTATTTATACCAATATAATATCAAAACTGAAATTTTATAAATAATGAAATATAGTGAAAGCTTAAACACTCCAACCACTTAGGTCATGAGAGTTGATGGGTTGAAGCCCCCTATATGTAAATGAACATGTGCCATGCATTTGAATGCATGATATAGAAATATTTATTAATAGGGGACTTCACCACCTGTTATTTATTATTATTGTTATTATTATCATATTTTCTATTATTAATTAAATGAATCTTTATAAAGGTTGTGCTCCTCCTCCAACAAAATATGATCCAAAGGTCTCTGATAATCGTAGTGGATGCTCAATAGATCGGTCAAAAAGATGGTCAGAAAAAAATGAGGTATGTAAATGTTAGATAATAAGGAAATAGTTTTTAATTTGCTTATATATATATATATATATATATATATATATATATATATATATATATATATATATATATATATATATATATATATATATATATATATATATATATATACACCATGCTGGTATACCACATGTGGGTGAAGTAGTATAAATATGGTTGCACAATTGGCAGTATATACTATGGAGCAGCAGCATTATTTGTTGTGTAGTAAAGGAATCAAACTCATTGAAATTCATTAAAGAATGAAGGTAGCAGTTTCACGATGCATATGTCACTTCAACAATTGTATGAATCGTCAATGGAGTTCTGAAAGTTAGCTTGTTCTGTGACTTTCACTTCAAACAGGTTAGGCAACTGGGTTGTAATGCTGGAACTATGGACACATTCTTTCTTCTTCTTTCTCTGAAATCATCATGTTAGGTGATTTCAATGTTCAACACCGCCAATGGCTTTCTTCAAGTTCGCGTGACACAGCTGGTGAATGTGCCTTCCATTTTTGCTATCCAAAATGACCTTGAGTAGTTGGTGCAGCTCCCTACTAGTATCCCTGATCATCTTGGGGATGAACCCAACATTCTAGACATTTTTCTAACTTCTAATCCTTCTCCTAATACTGTTAAACTCTTTCCTTTTGATCACCTTATCTCTGTATCCTCTTCTATCTCAAGTCTTCCACAGGAAAGACCCCTTCTATTGAAAGGAAATATTTGTGGCATTTCGGTGTTGCAAGCTGGTCAAACTTGCTGTTGTACTTTGATTTTCCATGGAATGATTATTGCTTCCATGGTAGGGGTTCCTCAAAATGTGCAGAACTCATTACCAAGGTGATTCTCTCTGGCATGGAGGTGTACATTCCATTTTCTTTCCCTTCTACTAAACCTAACAAACCTTGATGTAACTCTGCTTGTTCTCACGCTATCTGCCGCAGGGATGTTGCCTTCAGGGATTACCATAGTCTTCAAACTCCAGAAACTCTCACAACTTATATTTCATCCTGGAATCATGCAAAATCTATCCTTCATAACACTAAAAACACTTTTCTCCATTTAAAATGCAATAATCTTTCTGATTCCTCTTCACATTCTTTCTGGCATTTTTCAAAAAATGTCAACTCTTTGTTTCTTCCTCTTTCCCTCCTTTACTATCTTTTGATGGCACAACTGCTGTTTTAACTTCTTCTAAAGCTGAACTCTTCACTCAAACTTTCGCCTCTAATTGGGAGGCAATGCGTCGCTTCTTTGCTAACTACCATTGGAGTGAATTTTGCTTTGTCTCGGGGACGCTTCTGTCTCTGCTGAAAAGGTAGGTGCTATGATCTTTGATGGGATGGGCAGATTCACTCCATCTTAGAGTAAATCTTTTTCTCCTCAAAATCCATGGTTTAATGGCAACTGTTCTCTTGTCCTTCAGGAGAGAGACAATGCTTATTGTGAATGGAAAAACTCTCCTTTTCCTATCACTCTTGCTAATTTTCATTTTCATTTTCATTGAGCTAGGAATTGTTGTTGGAATGTTCTTGGATGGACTAAGCTTACTTTCACAAAAAGGAAGTGCGCTGACCTACATGACTCTCCTACTGATAAAAATTTGTGTCCTCTTTTCAAAAATATCTGACTTCTGTAAATCTGCCTTTCCTTCTCTTATTCACTCTGATGGTTCTGTAGCCAATACTCCCTCTGAAAAGGCCAATCTCTCTGGCTTCCTTTTCTCATCTAATTCCACCCTGCTCGATTCAGGCATCCCTCCTCCTACTCCTTCTCTTAGGTATCCCATGTCTCTACCTGTAATTACTCATGATCGGTTGCATGGGATCCTGAAATCTATGAATGTCAGGAAGGCCAGTGGTCAAAAAAAAGGTAGCCACTCTGACCCTTCTAACTATCGACCTATAGCTTTCACTTGTAATGTCTAAAATTTTTGAAACACTTATCAACTCTCATTTCTTGTATCATTTTGAGTTTCATTCTTTTCTCTCAGATCACCAGTATGGCTTTCAACACTCGAGGTCAACTGGTGACATACTTTCCTATCTTACTGATCTTTGGTCTTCAGCCCTTAGGGACTTTGAAGAGTCTTGTGGGGTGGTGCTTGACATATCCAAGGCTTTTGACCAGGTATGGCATTTATTGCTGCTCTTCAAGATCCCTTCCTTTGGGTTTCCTCCTTCCCTTTACTTACTTAAATAGCTAAATGTAACATCTTAAGTTAGGAAATTAGAAGAGGACCTTCTGGGTGTCCAAAGTAAAAATATTTTCAACCAAATCTTTATGGGGGCATCTAAAATCAAAACACAAAGATGAACATTCACTAGCAGAAGAGGAGTGGTCAAAAGAAACAGAAAAGGAAAAGAAAATATTGAAAAATCAAGAAGAAAAATCTTAATTTTCTTATATTTTGTTTGATTTAATCAACCATTAAAAAGTATAATTTGCAATTTTAACCCTGGCAAGTAAACCCCATTTTTCTATGATTATTAGACTGGGATCCCAGTCGATCCATAGCTCCAGCTCCTCTCCTGGATAGAGTTGAGTATAAAGCTAAAAGACTAATAAACTGGCCCCTACTTTCAAACTCTTGACCCCTATCTCTGTGACGTGACGTTGGCTCACTATTTCTTTTCCATAAGTACTACAATGGCAGGTGCTCGAGGGAATTGTCCTCTCGCATTCCTCCACTGTTGCGACATCCTTGTTGCACAAGGAGTGCCCTGCTTTCGTGCAAATTTTGTGTGGATGAAGGAAACCCAGGCTAGCTCGTTGTGGAGCCTCCTTTCCAGCCACCTCTGTTCTGTGGAACTCTACCATCATCTATTTTTCTTCCTGTATTTAATCTTCCACTCGTCAAGGCTTCCATCTGTACCCACCTGAGGGATGTGTGCTAGGTCTGTGTTTATGTGAGTTTTCTCCCTTGTGTGTGTGCCTCCTCCTTGAAAAGAGCTCTGCCTGTGAGTGTTAGCAATCTGTAATATATATATATATATACACAGTGAGTACTAATTTGCATGGGGATATATAGCAACATTTTAAATTCAATTTTCCCTCCCCAATATTATAATTATGAATTTCACATTGTAAAGTAAAAATGAATGTAAGGAAAAAAATTTTTTTAGACAGTTTTTCTCAAAATGTACCTTATCTTTACATTTCCTTGATCTTGCTTCTTGAAATGAATTAGGCTAATAACTAATGTTGGTTGAAGGTAGAGTATAGAAGAATCAGAAATGATAAACATTATTATTATTTTTTTTTTTTGTGTGTGGCAGAAAATAATCATTCCTTGTAAAGTAATTAAATATGCAGAAAAATTAAAAACTGCTGTATTTGAAAAATAGTAATAAAAATAAATTTGTCACCTACTAAATTGATATGTACCTACTTAACCTTCATTTCTGATTGGCTGTGGAGATTGAGGTTGGAAGGAAGAAAAATGTCAACTTTGTATTTCAAAAAGAAAAGGTTAATTAACAGATACAAGTCTGAAAGTTCCATGGAAATATTAGTGTGTGGCGATGTCTAAGAAAAAGAATGGGTTAATTAATTGGAATTAGTATTTATATATATATATATATATATATATATATATATATATATATATATATATATATATATATATATATATATATATATATATATATATATATATATATATATATATATATATATATATATATATATATATATATATAATTGATTTTAGGTTACACCTGGACCTTATCTTGGCCCTGTTATTCCTAAAGAACTGAGCAATTTAACTCCTTTCAAGCAGAATAAAAAACTGAATTCATCTACATGTTCTTCAGCATCAGCTTCCTCACAAACTGGGCTCTTCAATGTGAGTATATATATTAGGGATAGAGTGAGGTTTTCAGTATAGGCAAAAAGTTGCTGATACCGATATCAGATTTTTTAAAGTAACTTAATCCCATTGCTTACATTTTTTTGAATGTTCAATTTCCTTGACTAGAGTTTTGAATACCACAAAACAATGTTTTTCTTGATTTTACAAATTTCCAATTAATTACTAATTAAACCATTAATTATTTTTTTGGCTTATGTTCTATATCTCTGTAACTACAGATCCGATTTTGGTCAAATTAGGACAGTTAACCCTTTGTATAGCATAGATCAACTGGTTATACTTATATAATACCATTATATAATAATTTTCACCTTGGTCATCATTAAATTAAAAAATTTTATTTTTTAATGTTTGAATTTTTTTTTACCTTTTAAGGCTCCCAAAACATTTGTTCGTTCAAGATCATTCAGATCTTCAAATTCAAAAGGCCAACAATGTCAAGAGCTAAAAGATGAAGTGCAAGATTTAACAAATGAGAAGAAAGATATGAAAAATTATATAGAGAAGCTTGAAAAAGAGTGAGTATTAATTATTAAAAGTGTTGAATAAATAGTGGTTAAGTATTTCAGAGTTAGGGAATTTACTCCTAAAAAAATTTAATTTTTTGTTTATTTGTTCATTTTAATAGATGCATGAAATTTATTTATTTTTTTAAATTTTGCACTAAATTTCTGGAAAAAAAAGGACTTAACAGAACCTGTAGCAATTAATTTCAGTCACAAAATTTTAGACAATTTGAAATATTTAATCAAAGATATGAAATTTTTTCAAATTTTTTTCAAAAGCTTATATTTATTTCTTAAATTTGTCACTTAAAGTTTGCAAATACAGAGCCTACTTCACATTCAAATCCTAACGATTAATATCCAATTTGATTATAAATGAATTGAAGATTATCTATAATTTTGATTTTAAGTTTTACTACAATGCTTAGTAAACGACTGTCTTATTTAATAGAAATAATTTATTTTTCCATCCTTTGTTTGATTAGTTGATAAAATTTGAAAAATGTTAAAATCAGAAACTTTATCTGAAATTTCTGACGATTTATCCAATTTGTATTTTTTAATTGTACAGGTTATTTTTTGGAATAAAGGTCCATCATTTAAAATTTGAAAGACAGTTATTAATTTTTGAAACTATAAGTAATTTCATTTCTTTGAATATATAAATTTATTACATAAAGTACTTTAGTAAATGACTAGTTACTAATTACTTTATAATATATATAGAAAGGAAATTTTTTTTAAATTTAGTGAAACCATTTTACTAAAACATAATTTTCACAATATTTTAAAAATCTTCATAATCATTTGAGAAGATAGAGAAATCGTTTTATAAGTGATATTTAACATTCAGTGAATAAAGAAGGTCCTTCTTGTCTCACTCATTCTTTAAAAAATCATTTTATCCTTTCTTAATAGTTATCAACACTTTCAGAAGGTTGTGTAATCTGACATTTTTTTAAAAGATTTCTAAATAAAATTGAATAATAACATTTTGCAGCAGCTGCTTAAAATGTAATCCGATCACAAGTCTAAGAGTATTTTAGTAAAATTTTAAATCTTTTCTGTGGGTATTTTTATATTCTTTAACCTTTGAAAATTAATTTTTTCCCCCCCAGTTTTAATTTTTAATTTTTATTTTTCTGATTACAAACCTTTGCTTTTAAAGGTTTTCTTATATACTAAATAATTTGTATTCAGTTATACTATAGTTACTTGATCTTAATTTATTTTGTATGATGGTTAATTAAATATATTATATATATACAGTATATTTTCCTTTTTGTAGATTATCAAGCCTGAAAATAACAAATGAAGCGTCAACAAGTGAAATAAATATTTCTGAAGTTGGAATACAAGTCAACCTAACTGACACACTTTATCATAACAATGAAACACTTACTAAACAAGGTATAAATTTAATTATTATTATATAATATATATATATATATATATATATATATATATATATATATATATATATATATATATATATATATATATATATATATATATATATATATATATATATATATATATATATATATATATATATATATATATATATATATATGGACCAACCGGGCTCCGGCACCAGTCCTGGCTAATCAGAAAACTGGGGTTAAAATTGCAAATTATACTTTTTAATGGTGGATTAAATCAAACAAAATATAAGGAAATTAAGATTTTTCTTCTTGTTTTTTCAATATTTCCCTTTTCTTTCTTGTTTCTTCTGCTGGTAAATGCTTATCTTTGTGTTTGATTTTAGATGCCCCCTTAAAGATTTGGTTGAAAATTTTTTACTTGGGACACCTGAAGGTCCTCTTCTAATTTCCTGGCTGCAGATCTTACATTTTGCTATTTCGAGCCTATCCTCAAACATTGTAAAGCACTCCCATACTGCTGAAACTGATCTTTTAGCCATAGTGAATGAAAGTATAAACAAAATAATTTTGAAATAATGGAGCTAGTTGATAGAGATGATATATATATATATATATATATATATATATATATATATATATATATATATATATATATATATATATATATATATATATATATATATATATATATATATATATATATATATATATATATATATATATATATATATATATATATATATATATATATATATATGTTAATTTTTTACCACAAACGAAACACATTATTGGAAATTTAGTTGTCATAGAACTGAAAATCGTGATTCCTCTTTCCACACAATTTCATCCTTTTTCTGATTCAGACATCAAACCCAACTGCGCTCATGCTTCATATACTAAGCTGGTAGCTGGTAAAAACCTTCCTTTAACACAAATCCTATCAAGCCACTGTGTATTGGGCATATCAACTTATATCTGGCTGCTCTTTTATGGGCCCTTCCCCCTTTTTTTTTTTTTTTTTAAATTTAATAATAGTGTTCATGATCATTTTAAGATTTGAAATAAATGAAAGTTTATTACTTTTTGTTTTGTGTTTAATTTGTTCTCTGTTGCACTTTATGTATATATCTTTGTTGGTCATTATGGATATTTCTTAACATTTTCAGAACCTCCAGACGAACATCCCTCACTAGCAGGAATCCAAGATGAGCCTCAGGATTTAAGTTGTCCAAAGGTAACTTACAAGGTATCATTTCAAATTCTGTCACATTGTAAACATAATTATTTAGCCCTAAAGGGAGGATTCAATTGGAAAATTGAAAAATAATTTAAACTGATTTTTATGAAATCGTCAGGGTATATGCTTTTCAATTCACTGAAAAATAGTCATTTTCTGATGTTTTTCTGTATCTATAACGGTTTCAAAATTTTTTTTTTAAAATTTATCCTTGAAAAAAAGGGAATAGCGGGGAAAAACCACTGATCAAAATGACATGAAAATTGAGAACTGTATATTCACAACTCTATTAGCGACAATCCTATTGTAACAGATTTTTGATATCTGCTTTAGGAAAGAAAATTATATGCCCTTTTCTGACCAACTGTAAAAAAAAAAAAATTTTTTATTGGAAAATTTACCACCTGAACAAAAAAAAAAAAAAAAAAAAAAAAAATAAAAAAAACATGGTAGACTATTTTTATTTTGGCATTTGTATGGAGGAGATACAGAACCAAAACTTTATCTCACTACATCATTCAACGCTATTTATTCTTTTTGAGATATAGCCTCTCAAATGTTGAAAATTTTAATTTTTTAAAAAAAAAAGTTGTCAAAATTTGAGATGCTATATCTCGAAAAGAAAAAATAGCACAAAATGATGTTAAGAGAAAGTTATTGCTTTATCTCCTAAACAACTGCCAAAAATGAAAAAGTCTAACATGTATTTTTAAAAAAAAAAAAAAAAAAAAAAAAAAAAAAATTTTTTTTTTTTTTTTTTTTTTTTTTCCACAAAAATTTTTTTTAAAAACAGTTAGTCAGAAAAGAGCATAACTTTTTTTTCTAGAGTAGTTATCAAAAAATTTTCCATACGATTGTAGCTAATAGATTTGTGAATATACATTAGATTTTCAGGACATTTCAACCAGTGGTCTTCTTCGCTATTCACTTTTTCAAGAGTAAATTTTACAAAAACTTTCAAACCGTTATAGATACAGAAAAACGTCAGAAATGGAATTTTTTCAATGGAATTTTTGAAATGTATATACCCTGCAGATTTCATAAAAATCTGTCAAAAATTAAAATAATATTCTTGAAATTGAGAACAGTGGATTTACCCCTTGTGGTTTTTTTTTCCACCTTTGATATTTTGCAGTTCTGGATTTAAATGTATTGAGATAATATTAAAATAACTCGTTTGAGTAAATAGCTGAAAGTATTTCAAGAATTAGCAGATACTTTCACAGTATTGTAGGTATATTTCACAAAGCTGTCAGTTAAAACATGCATAATTATATACATTTTAGGTGGGTAACTTTTTTTATTTTTTTTTTAAATGCAGAATAGGGAATAATTTTACATTGATGTTAAATTAGACTTATTGTAAATGATCTTATAAAGATTAGTAATGGTTTTATCTAATGGCTATAAAGTAATGGTAGATTTTTATACTTTTAAAAAGATTAATTATATGTAAATTATTTAACGTTGGTAGTAATTAGGGATGAAAAGTGCCTTTGTGATTGTTAAAGTTGATTGAAGGTGGATGATGAAAATACTTCATTAAAAATCTTACATGAAATTGTAATGTAGAGTTTTTCTGTACTTGCAGTTTTAAATGTTTTATTTAGGTGCCATTTTTAAGGCCTACATAATTAATACGTTTTTGTGTATTCAAATCCAAGTTCAATTTTATGAAGGTGAATGAAAATATTAAAAGGTTTTTCTTCAAAAATATATTAGTTTTATAATGAATTATTAACAGTGAAAGATACTGAGAAATTGTACTGAAATAAACTGGGATATTTTAAAAAACTTTATTTGGAAAAGTTGTCTGAAATTTTAATTTTATTATTAAAAGTGTTTGCATGTATCATATTTTTTGTAAAAGTAACAGAACAAAAATTTAAAAAATTTTCTTATCTATTTTTATTTGGAGGTCGATGCAATGTAACAATTTAGATTGATATGTTACTTTTTTGACAAATGAAATAAGTGTTTCTATTTTCCGGTAATTTTTTTTGTTTGCCCAGTGAAATCGAACAAAAACAGAACAAACATGTTTTTGTAGCATAAGGCACTGTAATATATATATATATATATATATATATATATATATATATATATATATATATATATATATATATATATATATATATATATATATATATATATATATATATATATATATATATATATATATAATATATATTATATATTATATAATAAAATTATAATTATATATTATTTTTAATTTTTTTTATTTAATTTTTATTTAATTATATATAAATTAAAAAAAAAAAAAAAACTGAAATTTTTTTTTTTATATTAGAAATAGTGGGGGTTTTAAAACACGAATTCCAATCTGAATTGGAGATAGAAATTTATTTTGACATAGTCCCATTAATATATATATATATATATATATATATATATATATATATATATATATATATATATATATATATATATATTATATATATATATATATATATATATATATATATATATATATATATATATATATATATATATATATATATATATATATATATATATATATATAATATATATATATATAATATATATATATATTTCAGAAAGAAAAACTAACTACGATCCCATGTGAGGAGCTGCAGTTGCTCAGAGATCAAATACACCACTTGACGATTCTCAGAGATAACTTAGAAGCGAGTGTGGCTGGAAAAGATGACACGATAATGGATATGCAGATGCAGCTCGATTTGATTGTTGCCGATTCAGAGAAAAGCCAGAAGGATAAAGAACTTTTAGAAAATGATGTCAAAGAAACCAGGAAGAAGGATATATATATATATATATATATATATATATATATATATATATATATATATATATATATATATATATATATATATATATATATATATATATATATATATATATATATATATATATATATATATATATATATATATATATATATATATATATATATATATATATATATATATATATATATAATATATATATATATATATATATATTAATATATATATATATATATATATATATATATATATATATATATATATATATATATATATATATATATATATATATAGATAATAGTAATAAAAAAAAATCCACATGATTTATACTCTTTTATCTCAGACTTAACCGTTATATTACTTATAAGTAACTGTAAAAGCTGGAACAGTCTTTGCTATGCACTTTCAAACTCTGTATTTGACAATTTTGACCGTTAATCTGAATAAGGGATTGGGTTTTCTCAATTCCTGTGTATTCTGACCCTTTTCTAACATACAACACTTTAAAATAGGTACGTAATTGTGATGCTGTTATGTCAGTGCAGTAAATTCATCTTATAGTATTTAACTATATTGAGTTACAGGAACAGTCGAGATCTTGCTACTATTGTTAAGCAAAACTACCTTCAAATTCCTGGTTGGGGTCAACCATTACATGTTTCAGCAAATTGAAACATCTTCGCCAAACATGGAATATTTAAAACTTCTCAGGATTGATGCCAGTAGAATATAATTTTGAAGGCAAAAGATTATTTCGATATAGCTTGATTTTATCACCTTTTTTTTTTTTTTTTTTTGTGTGTTGTGTGTACTGAAAAATGCTCAAAACTTTTGTTAGTTATGACGAAGTTTATTTGCTTACTAATGTATCTGTTGCCTTGAATATTGGAGTACTTAATGAATTTATTTAAAGTAAAAAAAAAAAAAAGTTAGAACATGCCTCTAGGATTTGATGAGAATTTTATAGTTTAGGGGTTAAGTTTGTTTCACCCTTATTACCTATGTTAAGCGATGTTTTTTGAATTTGTTTCTTAATAGTGTTTCTAAAAATAGATGTTATTTGTCTGACATTATTTGAAAGATGTCATTGCAGTAATTGAAAAAAAACATTCCACTGTAAGATTTACTAAATTTTATAAATCGATTTGTCCTTTCTATTATTTTCACATTAGGAAAACCTCTATGAAAATTTTGATTTTTTAAAAGGCTTTTTAATTGCTAGCATGGTTGATTGGCGTATGTATAAATTTTAAAGAACATGGGAAATACACTTAAACGAATACATATATATTAGTATTCTTCACATATTTTTTTGTGAAAATAGGTGCTAGTCATGGGGAAATTTTTTTTATTTTTGAGAGCATATAGAATATGCAGTCCTCAATTCCTAACGGATGTTATTAAGTATATTACAAAAAGTTTTTAAATTTCTTAGACATCCCGAAGTCATACATATATAGACTTAAATTGAGAGAAATCATTCCAAAAAATTTAAATTTTGAACAATCATTATCTTTACATTGAATAAATTTCTTAAATCTTTTATAAAATAGCAATATGATATTGCAAGACTTCACAAAAATTTATTTAGGAAAAACTTATGATTTCCAAACAAGAAAATACCAACATTTATATTTGCTTCAATAATTAACAGCAATTGTAGAATGTTGATAATTTATATTTGATAATACAAATAAAATGAATGAGTGCATTTTCAAATGACATTTAACAAATATTTTAAATAAATACTTTGAAAAAGTTGTTAGTGACAATGTAAGATGGCTTTGATATGTAAAGTGTCATTATTTTGTACATTGTCATAATTATAATTATATCTTCCTATCTTTGAATTTTTCCTTTTATTAAAAAAAATGGAAACCTTTTTTAATTATTATATATATTATATTATATATATATATATATATATATATATATATATATATATATATATATATATATATATATATATATATATATATATATATATATATATATATATATATATATATATATATATATATATATATATATATAGCTTGAAGAAACGTTGGAGGAGCTTAAAAATAAAGAGAGTGGTGTAAAGGATCTTATTGCAAAGTATGAGGCTTTCTCAAAGAAGCACGAAGACGTCTGCAAGCAAACTAAAGAAACCATCGCTAAGAAGGATATAGAAATTGAATTGCTAAATGATAGTATAGCAACTCTTAATACTCAGGTAAATTTCTTCATCACATTTGACTTATTTAATATCTTTTCTTATTAGAAATATCTTTTCTTTCATTGAAAATATTTTAATAGGAAAATATTTGCATTGTACCTGACCTGTTAAAATAAAAATCGTTACATGGCAAGATATTGTGATTAATGATCTGCTCAAAATATTTTTGGTGCTTAGAAAGAAATTTGGTTTATTTATTACAAGGAAAGGTTTTACAAATTGCATAATTTCTTTGAAGATTAATGCCTGATTTTCTACGTATGGTAATATAGACAATTCTGTTGTCTAATCCTGTAAAAAATGACTACTATAACTTCATCAGATTTTTTGAGATATTTTGTTATACTTCGATATGACTGAGATGTGTATCACTTGTAACTAGTGTGAAAAAGAGTCAATTTCTTGCAAGTTTGTGAATGGCAATCTGGATTTACGAATTTGCATTTTTGCTTTCAAGGGCATGAGGTGCTGCCGTCTGAATGAATTAGAATTTTGTGAAAGAAATTGTTTTATTATTATACTTTCTTACTAGTCTTTTAGGTACATTTATCATTAATAGCATTGAAAGTGTGAGAATATGAAATTTAAAATATGGTTTTGAAGGTTTTTAATATCATTACTCCTGTTATGTCCATGAATAAATACTAATGTCACTTTTACTGTATTATCAAAATCTGTGCATATTTAGTGTGTATTTGTCATATAATTGTAAAGTTCGCCTACTATCACATATACATGTGTTAATCAGATATAACTTTGCGGAAAAAATTAAATTGTGAAGAACAGAATCAGCACTAAATTGGAAAAAGGTTTTTATAGAAATTGTGCATTTATCTGACTTAGTCAAAACTAAATGACTTCAAGGAAATACTTCTTTGCAAGTTAAAGTGGTCCAAATGTGTCATGTTGCAAAAAATCCCAGTATTATATATATATATATATATATATATATATATATATATATATATATATATATATATATATATATATATATATATATATATATATATATATATATATATATATATATATATATATATATATATATATATTAGTGATGGATCGGATGTCATTTTTCCTAATTTGCGGATGCGGATGCGGATGTTGAATTTTCGAAAGTGCGGATGCGGATGCGGATGAAATGGAATGCGGATGCAATGCGGATGCGGATGCGGATTTTAATTTTGATGAGGATGCGGATGTTAATTTTGATGAATATGCGAATGCGTATGCCATCACTATATATATATATATATATATATATATATATATATATATATATATATATATATATATATATATATATATATATATATATATATATTAGTGATGGATCGGATGTCATATTTTCCAAATTGCGGATGCGGATGCGGATGCGGATGTTGAATTTTGAAAGAATGCGGATGCGGATGCGGCGTTGAATTTCGAAATGCGGATGCGGAATTTTTTTCAATGCGGATGCGGATGCGGATGAATTTTCGAAAAATGCGGATGCGGATGCGGATGTTAATTTATGAGTTATGCGGATGCGGATGCGGATTAATTTAATATATATATATATATATATATATATATATATATATATATATATATATATATATATATATATATATATATATATATATATATATATATATATATATATATATATATATATATATATATATATTCACTATCACCTTTCCCACTTTCGTGAGGTGGTGCCCGCCACAATTCCCTTACAAACATAACTATTCTTACCTTTCAACGCTTTCACCACCTCCCTCCATCTCTGTCTCCACAAATCTTCTACCCTCGTCTAAACTCAAATTCCTTCCATCAAAATCTCTCTCACTCCATCCATCCATCTCCACTTCGGCCTTCCCCTCCCCTACCCTTCCCCTATCTACATCGGATCTACGTACCTTGCCAACCATTCTGTTCTCTTTCATTCTTCACATATGTCCAAACCATTTTAGCACATCCTCCTCCTCTCTATCAATTACACCTCTTCTTCCATTTACACATCTCCCTTATTCTTTCATTTCTAATCCTATCAATCCTTCTCAATTTATATATCGCTCTCAAATCTTTCATCTCAAAGACATTGAAACTTTTTCTCGACCGAGCACTTATCGTCTATGTTTCACACACATACAATACAGAAGGTGAACACATACATTCAAACATTCTTATCTTTATTTCTTTCGAAATTTTTCCTTTCTTCCATACTTTTCTTAGGCCCCCCAATACTTTCATTCCTTCTACCACTCTGTTCTTTATTTCTTTTTCCGTCCCACCCTTACCTTCCACCCAACATTACTAGATATTTGAATTCATTCACCTCCTCAAGTTTCCATTCTCACACTTCTACAAACCAATTCCTCCCTCCACATTTCCTCATCCCCACCTCCAATCCTCATAACTTTATTCTTCGCTGGATTGAATTTCAATCTCGTGTTTGCACATTTCCCTTCAAACTCTCTCACAAGTATTCTCATCTTTTCTCCAGATTCTGCCACCAACACATGCCGCATCATCTGCAAAAAGTAAAACATTCACTTCACATTCACCCTCCATATTTCTCAACGTAATACTCTTCCCTTCTCTCTCCATTTTTCTAAGTAAACCATTCATCAATAGATTAAATAACATGGAGATATTACAAACCCCTGTCTCAATCCCACTCCTATGCTAAACCAATCCGATAGTTCTCTCTTCACCCTACTCTTGATCTACAATTCGCATATATATATATATATATATATATATATATATATATATATATATATATATATATATATATATATATATATATATATATATATATATATATATATATATATATATATATATATATATATATATATTAGTGATGGATCGGATGTCATATTTTCTAATTTGCGGATGCGGATGCGGATGCGGATGTCGAATTTTGGAGAAGTGCGGATGCGGATGCGGATGCGGATGTTGATTTTTTTTGAAAGTGCGGATGCGGATGCGGATGCGGATTTGAATTTTCGAAATGTGCGGATGCGGATGTTGAATTTTCGAAAATGCGGATGCGGATGCGGATGTTGATTTTTGTGCGGATGTTCCGCATCCGCGCATGCGGATGCGGATGCGGATGCCATCACTAATATATATATATATATATATATATATATATATATATATATATATATATATATATATATATATATATATATATATATATATATATATATATATATATATATATATATATATATATATTTATATATACCTATCCCACTTTCGTGGGGTGGTGCCCGCCACAATTCCCTTACAAACATACCTATTCTTACCTTTCAACCCCTTTCACCACCGCCCTCCATCTCTCTCTGTCTCCACAAATCTTCTACCCTCTTCTAAACTCAAATTACTTCCATCAAAATCTCTCTCACTCCATCCATCCATCTCCACTTCGGCCTTCCCTTCCCCCTACCCCTATCCACATCGGATCTAAGTACCTTGCCCACCATTCTGTCCTCATTCATTCTACACGTAAGTCCAAATCATTTTAGCACACCCTCCTCCTCTCTATCAATTACACCCTTCTTCCATTTATACATCTCCCTTATTCTTTCATTGTGGATTGTTCATAGCAATATTGGTTAAAGAAATTTGAGACGATAGTTAGAGGGTTGAGAGGGGTCCCCCTTTTCGGCACAGGCTGAATGAGCGCACGTTTCCAGTAAGAAGGGAAGGTTGAAGTAGAAAGAAATAGACGAAATAGTTTACCAAGGAAGGATGCAAGCTCTGAAGCATAAGTTTTGAGAACTACAGGAAGGATACCATTAGGACCGTACGCCTTCCTAGTGTTAAGTTTTGAGGGAGCAGAAAAGACTTTAGAATTAATATATATATATATATATATATATATATATATATATATATATATATATATATATATATATATATATATATATATATATATATATATATATATATATATATATATATATATATATATATAAGTGATGGATCGGATGTCATATTTTCTAATTTGCGGATGCGGATGTCGAATTTTGGAGAATGCGGATGCGGATGTTGAATTTTCGAAAGTGCGGATGCGGATGTTAAATTTTCGAAAATGCGGATGCGGATGTTAATTTTTATGAGGATCCTCCGCGGATGCGGAGCATCCTCATCAATGAGGATGCCATCACTAATATATATATATATATATATATATATATATATATATATATATATATATATATATATATATATATATATATATATATATATATATATATATATTATATATTATATATTACGCTCATTAATGAGCAGAAGGATTTTTGTGAGTTCTTAGAAAAATGGAGAGCCTTTAAAGATTTATTAGCTAAATGTATTGACAAGTTCTTGAACTCTAGGAATCATAATTACACAGTGAAGTTAGCATTTCAACTTCATTTAGTTGATGTCTCCAAGGTTTCTAAAATTAAGAGATGGAATTGATTTACACCTGAAAAGGTAGTATTTTCAAGTTCTTTTTGATGATAAGGATTCTTGGGAGTATGGAAGAAATGCAATAGGATACTCACATGTATGACAACATGCATGCAAAATGTTTTTGTCCTGAAACCACATTGTGAATCCACAGTCACCTACCTCCTAAATTAAGAAGCTCTTAAAATCCAAATTTATGGAGACACCAAGAGAAGCAACTCGAACCTCTTACCACTGTGCTACAACCTACGTAGCTAAAATGCAAATGTTTTCTCACAAAAAAAAATGACAGTCATTAAATTCTCAGTTGATTTTATAAGTAATCTAAAGTTTGATATATATATATATATATATATATATATATATATATATATATATATATATATATATATATATATATATATATATATATATATATATATATATATATATATATATATATATATATATATATATATATATATATATATTATGTATATGCTGGATATGCAGTGTGTAGTTTTTTTTTCTCGCAGTTACTCCAGTTACACAAGGGTCTCATTCGCCCCTGTATGGAATACTGTTTTCATATTTGGGGTTGGTCAGGTTTCACCCGTCTTTTGGATAAAGTTGAGTCAAAAGCTAAAAGACTTATAAACTGTTTCGCTCTTTCTAATTATCTTGACTCTTTATCTTTGCGACGTGACGTTGGTGCCTTGTCTCTTTTCTGTAGGTACAACAGCAACAAATGCTCGAGGGAACTATCCACACGTATACCTCCACCTTTACGGCGTCCTCGTAGCACAAGGGGTGCATTGTCTGCGCATCATTTTTGCGTGGACATTGGCCACTCCAGGCTTGTTCTCTGTGGTGCCTCCGTTTCTGCCACCTATGTTTTGTGGAACTCTTCCATCTTCTGTTTTCTTTTCTTACGAATTTAATCTCAATTTCTTTAAAGCCCGCGTGTGCTTTCACCTAAGAAATTTGCCTTAGGTGGGACCTGAAGTGGTGGTTTTTATTTTTTATTTTTATTTTTTTTTGGTACTCTAACACCCTCTCCTTGAATAGGTCTTTGCCCGTGAGTGGTGGTGATGTATATATATATATATATATATATATATATATATATATATATATATATATATATATATATATATATATATATATATATATATATATATATAATATATATATATATATATATATATATTAAACTAATTGAAATTTAATTCACATTTTTTTAAAAAAATTTTAAAAAAAAAAAAAAACTTGAAAGAAAAAAGAAAAAATAAAAAAATATTACCAATGTTCTTAAAAATTTTTAAATTAATTTTTTGCATTTTTATAAATAAGTTATAAAAAAAATTTTTATTTTTTTTTAAAGTAATGATTTATATTTTTGATACTTAACTTTAATCCTTGAAGATATCTGAATATGAAAGGACAATATCCGTTATCCAAATGGAAGTGACAAATAACAGATCCCAAATTTCTAATTTGGAAAGAACAGTTGGAGATCTTTCAATTGCATCAAAGGGAAAGGAATGTGTTGAATCAATTTTGGAAGATGAAATCCAAGAAAAAAGTAAAGTGGTACGTTTTCCAATGATTTTTTTACGATACGATAGGAAAGAATATCAAATCAAATTTCCCTGAAACACTGATCATAATTTTGGTCATATATATATATATATATATATATATATATATATATATATATATATATATATATATATATATATATATATATATATATATATATATATATATATATATATATATATATATATATATATATATATATATATATATATATATATATATATATATATATATATATATATATATATATATATATATATATATATATATATATATATATATATATATATATATATATATATATATATATATATATATATAAATTGCAAAAATATTAAGTAGAATATTAGAAATTATTAGTCTTACGATTATCGTGACAGTACTTGAACTGTTTAAATAGTCATAATTAGAACCAATATTATTATTATTATTATGAGTTATCATCTAAATGTCATTAACGAGAATTGTCAGAATATTAATTATTTTAATATTTGAATAGGAAGGCTGCACGAATATATTTAATGAAAACTTTCATTACTCTTATTTAACCTGTAGTTTGTATTAATAATTAATATTTTAAACTATTTTAAAAAAAAACAAAAAAAAAAAAGTTTCTACAAAGATGTTATGTTGTTTTTCATGATTTAATTTTAAGTTTTATGCTGTAGGTGTCAAAATTAGAGTCTAAATTAAAAGAAGTCCAGACAAGATTAAAAGAAATGAAAGAAGAACGAGAGAATCTTAGTATCAAGTTAGAAGAAGAAAAATCATCTAAAACCGAATTGAATAAAAGAATAGAAACTCTAGAAGTTTCTCTAAAAGAGAAAGAAGTTGTGCAACAATTTTTGGAAAAAGAACTTGCCATCAGAGAAGCAGAGGTGAGATCTAATAATTTTTTAGTTATACAGAACTCTTTTTTCTTTTCAATCAATTTTCTTAAATTTAATTTTTCAAGTACTTTTCAATCCATATAAAGAATCATAAAGAGTAAGTTTGATACAAAAAAAAAAAAAAAAAAAAAAAAAAAAAAAAAAAAAAAAAAAAATATATATATATATATATATATATATATATATATATATATATATATATATATATATATATATATATATATATATATATATATATATATATATATATATAATATATATATATATATATATATATATATATATATATATACACAGCAATCCTTATTCTGTTACCTCCTACTGTCTCTATCCTCAATTTTCAGCCAAAGGTGGTGGTTGCGCATATGTGCGTAACGATGTTATTTGCTCTCGTGTCTCTAATTTGGAGTCTCCTGAATTATCTACTTTATGGCTTAAGCTCTCTTGCAATTCTACTACTAAATTTATTTATTCTGTCTATTCATCTCCTAATTCTACTGACTATAAAAAATTTCGACTTCGACTATTTAAACTCCAAAATAGAACACATTCTTTCTTTTTTCTTCTTTCTCCGAAATCATCATTTTAGGTGATTTCAGTGTTCACCACCGCCAATGACTTTCATCTAGTTCTCATGATCCAGCCGGTGAATTCGCCTACAACTTTTCTATCCAGAATAACCTTGAGCAGTTGGTGCAACTCCCTACCCGTATCCCTGACCGACTTGGTGATGAACCCAGCATACTTGATCTTTTCTTAACCTCTTATTCTTTTCCTTATACTGTTAAACTTTTCCCTACTCTGGGTTCATCCGATCACCTTCATATCTCCGTATCTTGTTCTCTCTCTTCTAGTCTTACGCAAGAACGGCCCCCGCCCTCGACGAGGAGACGTTTCTGGCACCTCGGTGCTACTAACTGATCTGACTTGCGGTTGTACTTCACTGATCTCCCATGAAATATATATATATATGCTCACTCTTGTCTAGTTTTTTCTCAGATCGTTCCATTTCGGCACTTGTAGATGGAGCGACCTCTTCCTCCTTTTCTGTCAACTGTGGTGTTCCTCAGGGTTGTTTTATCTCCAACCTTATTCTTACTTTTCATTAAGGATCTTCTCAGCTGCACTTCTAACTCTGTTCACTCTTATGCTGATGACTCAACTCTACATTCTTCTACTCATTTCAAATCTGCTCCCTCTTTTGCTTCTAGAGTTGCTTCTCGTCTTCAACTTTCCGATTCTATTCTTGCCGATCTGGATGGGATTTCCCGTTGGGGTCATAGCAACCTTGTGAAATTCAACTCTTTAAAAACTCAACTTCTTCACATCTCCCTCTCAAAAACACCTCCCAACTTTCCTATCCTCTTCGATGGCTCTCCCGTCTCACCTGTAAATAACATTAACATTCTTGGTCTAAACATAAACAATAAATTGTCTTGGAAACCACATATCACAATGGTTGCTAAAGCGGCCTCTAAGAAGCTGGGAATCTGTTCAGGTTGCGAGAATTTTTTTCTTCTGAGCAGTTACTTCAAATATATAAGGGTCTTATTCGCCCTTGTATGGAGTACTGTTCTCACATTTGGGGGGGCTCCGGCTCCTCCTCTCTTTTGGATAGGGTTGAGTCTAAAGCTAAAAGATTAATTAACTGTCCCCTACTTTCAAGCTCTCTTGACCCCCTATCTCTGCGACGTGACGTTGGCGCACTATCCCTTTTCTATAGGTACTACAATGGCAGGTGCTCGAGGGAATTGGCCTCCCGCATTCCTCCACCGTTGCGTCGCCCTCGTTGCACAAGGGGTGCCCTGCTTTCCACAAGAATTTTGTGTTAATGTAGGAAACCCCAGGCTAGCCCGTTGTGGTGCCTCCTTTCCAGCCACCTCTGTTCTGTGGAACTCTCTACCTTCATCTATTTTTCCTCCTGTATTTAATCTTCCACTCTTCAAGGCTTCAGTCTGTGCCCACCTGAGAGATGTGCGCTAGGTGTGTGTTTGAGTGAGTTTTTCTTCACTTTGTGTGTGCCCCCTCCTTGAAAAGGGCTCTGCCCGTGAGTGGTGACGTGTCTGTAAAAAAAAATATATATATATATATATAAATAATAATAATAATAATAATCCAAGTCAAGAAATAAAGAAAATAAATCGGGTTTCCTGTAATTTTTTTCATAATATTATAATATAGTTATATAATATTTTATATGACGATATATTGCTTTATATATTATAATATATAATGGGTGTCATTCTGAGTTGAGTTTTTTCAGCTGAAATCAATTTTGTTAATTTTAAAAATATGAAGAATAAAAATAAAGAGTGCGGAGCCCTGATACTCTGAAGAGTACTGGTTTAGAAACTCAGATTATAATAGGAGGTAGAATTAGTATCTATACATATGAAGATAATAAAAGTGTGATTACTCGTATACTATTGTTAAGTAGAGGTCTTCAAGTCAAAACTATAAGACATTCTTCAGGTATGAATAGAATGTTTTGAGTATTTTCTATGGAGAAAAATGTTTGACTATCAGAAGGAAGAATCTTAATTGTGAGATTTTTTACATAGAAAGCTTTTTTTGCGTTAGAGTATTTGAATAGCTAAAGAGATTCAGTTTAGCTCGAAAGAAGAAAACAATCTTGTCATTACAGCTAATGAAGACCTTTTAAATAAGATATAGAGGAAATTAAGGTGAATCAACAACCATCATTTTATAAATTGTATTCTGTTTCAGGTTAGTGAATCAAATAAGAAACGTGGAGAAATGGAAACTGAGTTGGAGATAGCTCGTCGTTTGGCGTTGGATCTTCAGGAAGAGGCAGAAGTTCAACTCAATCAAGTATTTTGCTTACAGGCATCACTAAGTGCTAAAGATTATGATATTGAAACGAAAGAAGATCTTATTTCCACTTTAAGAGAAGAGGCGAGTCTTTTGTCTTTTTTTTTTTTTAAAAAAAAAAAAAAAAAAAAAAATTTTTTCTTTTTTTTTTTTTTTTTTTATCAATTTTTATAGTGTGTGTACTGTGTAGTACTACTAATGAAAATTAGTTTTTTTTTATCTAATTTTTTAAAGTATCAGTTTAAGGTGTTAATAATGTCATTGAATATATTTTCTTTTATTCATTTAGATAACATTATATCTTTGTTTAAATATGTGTTAAAATTCAAAATGTGATTCATTTTGCAATAACGTTTCCAAAGAACATCCATTCGTACAAAATAAATGGTTAATCACTTATTCAATTGATTCACATCTCATATTATTCGTATAAACTATCTCTTTCATAAAAGTTTTAAATATTATGATATTGGCCAAGCTGCTTGATCACATTAAATAGATAAATATATTTATTACAAAATTTTATTTAAGTATTTAATAGATAAATATGTATTAAATAGATAAATATATTTATCTTACTAATAAGTATTGAATTTCTTAAACTGAAAAATATTCAAAATAAAAATTTTCCATTGAACTATTGGAATATAGATCAGTTTTGTAAACTGTAGTAGTATTCTTTTACAAATTTAAGTTTTAATGTTTTTCCCCCCCTCTATCGCTGGTTCAAGTGCTGATTAAATAATTTTGACTATTTAATATCTATTAAGGGAGAACCAAGATAATAATTAAACAGTAGGCACTTTTTTAACGAAGAATGCAAATTTATTTTAGTTTAAAAGATGGATATAGGAAGGTTTAAAATATTGTAGAGGAATAGTTAAAAAATTACTTTAATGGGTGGGGGAGAAAATGGAATTGTCATTTAGTTTTATTTTTATCACTGATTTTAGGTAAGTGTGAAAGCTTCTACAAGTTTGGAATTACAAGAGAAAATAAATTTATCTCAAAAAAATCATGCTGAGCTTGTGGAAGAGATTAAAAAGAAAGAAGGACGAATTGAAGCTTTGGAAGAGAATATTTGTCAGTTAAAATGTGCTTTAGATAAAGAAGAAGAGAACAACAGTAAATTGGAGGAAAGGGTTGTTCAGCTAATGCTAGAGAACGAAGAATGTGAAAAGGAATTTAAAAGGAGGTTTGTAATATTATAAAGAACATTAATTAACAATGTAAAAATGCTAATTTGAAATAATATATTTTGATTTGTTATGGATTAAGTATTCTTTTAGGGTTAAAAAAGTTTTATATACTTTTTGTATATTTAATATAAACCAGGTTGCAAGAAAAAGAATCAGAAGTAGAAGAATTAAGTGTAAAATATTCAGATGCTCTGTTAGAACAAGAGTCTACAAAAAGAATTCTTACAGTCACATCCGAAAAACTCGAAAATGAATATTTGGTTCGTCAAGCTATGGAGAAAGAGCAAGAGAGACTACAGAACGAGCTGGATCATGTTAGGGACAGTTACAGCGAGCTGGAAGCGTCTTCTAAGAATATAACTCTGAAACTCATTCACATAGAGGATGCTTTATCATGTGAAGAAGCAGAATCTAGAGATTTGCAGAAGAAACTAGAGGCAAG